>JAUNZO010000981.1:0-268991 GCA_031894775.1 Chloris gayana | reverse complement strand
GGACACGGCGAGCCTGCCGAGCCACTCATCGAACGACTACTTCATTTACTCTTTTTCCCTTTCTCACTCCTCTAGCTCAGTGGACCATACTATTTTCCCTCTAGTGGGCAATGTAATCCGACGGCGAAGGCTAGTAACATGAGCACCCGTGGGCTCTGCTCGCTTTATTTGCGTCTATAAAAGCAAGGCTAATAGACCGACCCACTGCGGTCTGGTGCGGGCTCTACACAAATGCTTAGGTCAATCTGAAACCATCATCATTATCATATAATAAAAACCATAACAATCGGCAGTAAGGTGTTAGCCGACAATACTTATTTTTATTGGAACAATTTGAAGGTAGTAGTTCTTTGTCCATATCAAACAGATCATCTTTCCAATCAATGTTCCTTCCCCAGGTCTGTTCTTCTCCAGCCCGCATTCCCCATAGTTGCCGAAAGAGATAAAGTTACTTTTTTTTATTCTCGCAACCGGATAGCCAAGATACTTCAGCCATTCGCTGTACTATCTACCGGCCTCTTCCACAACAGTAGAACACATTCAGGATTCTAACCAGCTTGCTGCCTTCCATTGTTTGCATATATATTGGCTGCTCGGTCACTTGTGCCTGGTGAATCACCAGCTAACCGGTTGAGACTGGACGCTTGTTTCATGGCAGAGCGCTTCCGCCGAGGTAAAGATATGAACAGCCGGCACAAGAAGCGGTCCTCAAGCTGTCGGGGCGAGTCATTAATCTCTCTCTTCCAACCAAAGTCACCACAACAAGTATAACCATCAATAGGGACTTCATCACCCAGAAGCCCCTACACAACTGTGCCCGTAACAGGCACTCTCTAAATGAGACCTTTCCAAAAGTTCCCCAGCACCTATAGGGTTTCTATTGCAAAACTTAACACCTAAGTAGCACCTATAGTTATTTAACACAAAAACATGTATCTCAAGTGTGGGTTCAAATAAGCAACTAAAAATGCTAGTAAAGTATCAACAATAGAGCATCCTAGGGTAACAGTGGCAAAGGTAGCATGATATGGCATAGGAATGATTCTAAGCAGCAAGTAACCGGTTCATATGCATGAGTCATATTAGGGTCGAGGTACTCAAATGGCTGCTCTGGTAGGTACTCCTCGAACTGCTGCTCCTCGGGCTCCTCGGACTTGGTAATCGAGGCAATTTGGTAACGAATCACAAGAACAAAAATTTATACTACTAGAACATGAAAAATAACTACACCAAAGTGTAGAGTACGTCGCTACGATCCTAACGCAACTGACCGCGTAATTTTCTGATGCCCAAATAATTAGTTATGAATTTCCAAGGAATAAAGGAATTATGTAAATTCTAAAAAGGATTAAAATGAATAGAAATATTCTCTGCCGGTCTACACTCTTCTGTGGACTAGATCCAAATTCAAAACTCCAGCCTATAGCTCACGTCGATCGGCTCCACACTCCAAACCAAGGCGGCCATGGACCAACATCGACTGATGACATCATCACTCGCCGGATCTGGGTGGCGCCGCCACTGCAGCACGGCGGTGGCTCGCCGGAAGTTGCGCACACGGGCACTCAGGCTCGCCGCAGACCAAACGACGCACACCGGAAGACTCACCACACTCGCACGCACCCGAGAGCACTGATCACTTGGACGAGCTCCCACCGGAGCGGCGGCACGGGCTCGTCGGACTTCTACCAGCGGCGGTGCTCAAAAGGGAAAACCCCAGGGTTACTCAAGGATCCCAATTGAAGACACCGGAACGCAGCACAAGCACCGTCGGACCTAAAAAACCGAACCCCGACCGGAAAAAGTGGTCGGAGTCTCGCCGACGGTGAGGTGCACGGTGGCAGAAGAAAAATGATGGTGAAAAAAGATGGGCTAAACTTTTCTAGACTGCGCCCCGCGTATGAGCATCAGGGTGTCAACGTGGTTCTTATCGACCGACTCGCAGTCCCTGCCGAACTACATGGACAAAGCCCTACCACCCAGCCATGGCGGTGGCGACGTCTTCATGGCGAGATAGGGCAAATCTAGGGAAATTAAGAGGGAGACAGGTACGTGGGGACGCGTGGGCTCATCGTGGTTCTCCTGGTGACCTTGGAGTCGACGGAGGACACCGGACGCGGTAGAACAGCTAGACGGCGGTGCTTGAGGTGGGGCTGTTTTAGGGCTACAATGGGGAAAACATCACAAATAACACGCTCAGGCGGACGACGTGCAACAGGAAGCACGGAACGGTGGGAGAAGTAGGATGTGCCTCACCGTCAAGGATGGACGATGACAATCTCGTCAGCGACTGAAACCTTCGAGTTCCCCGCTCGTCTTCCTCCTAGGCAAAAGCACGAAATCATCAGCACCACAAGAGAGAGCGAAGCACAGAGCATGTCATGACACGAGGAAAACCCACCAACTCGAGTTTCTTCTCCAACGGCGATGAGGACTAAGGTGGACGGCGGCTAGGGTTTACAGCCGCTAGGCGGCGCGGAGAGGGTTGGGAGTGCGGTGGCGGCTTCATGGGTTCTTGTAGGTGCGGCTGGTGGTAGGTGGGAGCTGGGTGATCCGATTACGGGCCACTTCTGTTTCGGCGTCCGTGCGGCGAGAACGGGTGGTCACGCGAGGAAGCAGATGGGGAAGAAGCATTGTAGCAGTGCGGGTGGGCTTGGTTGGGCCGGTTTGGTTGGTTCTTGGGCCATTAAGGGTGAGAGGGAGGTTGGCTAATGCTGGAAATACAGTCCAAGTGCTCCAAATTCAAATAAATCCGTTGAACAATTCATGATTTGGCTTAAATTGAATTCAAAACAAGGTACAATGCTTGATGCATGTTTTGGGTTGTTACAATTTTTCTGACGTTTCCTTTTTTTGTTGGATTTTATGTTACACCTTCACCATACCAAGAATTTGTGGCTGGGTCCACCACTGGAGCCATCACCTCATTGATCACAGGAGCAGCATCAGGAAAAAGATTCATCCTTAGAGGAAGAGAGGAGTGTCGTTTCTGAGAGCCCATTGCGTCTTCCCCTGCCACCATAGTAGGCACATCAACAGGTACCACATTACCAGACACAACATCAGCCACAACCTCATTCTCTCCATCTGGCAGCACATCCTTAGACACAACATCAGTCACAAAAGCAGGCAGATCATTAATTCCAGCCTTGTAGGCACTTGGTTCGACATATTAATTGTATTATTCAGAACATCACAAGTACGTACTGTGGCATCCATGTATCACGGGTGTGGAAATTTTGCTCAATTACAAGACTTATGGTTGAGTCATCTATTCCATTTTGAGAGTCTAGCAGACACACTTATTTTATTTATTAATCTTTTTGCAAAAATAATGCTATTTACTCGAAGCAGCCCAAGATCAATTTTATTAATGTTGAGAGAGAGAGAGAGAGAGAGAGAGAGACAGAAGTTTATTACTATAATGGTTGGTGAATGAAACCAACTCATGCATTATCTAGTTCTGTATAACATAATGCACTGGAAAGCAACAAACTCATTGTAAGAAAGTGTGGAGAGAATTTGACCTTTCAGTACTTTATCTGCTGGGAAAGGGAGGCATCGAGAATTGCTCACATAAGATTAGAAAAGGAACATGAGTGATAGTTGGCCGAAGAGGCTCAAAAATATTTTAGTTAGAGTGAAGACTTTGGGATAGCATTGCAGTGGAAGGGTATCTGCTAGATTGAAGGTTCATTGCCCATTGTTCCGAAGCTTCATTATGCTCTCTGTCGAGCCACAAGCGCATCAATGTATGATCACATTGCTGTTCGATGAGATGGTGTTTATCAACATCAAAATACGCCATGTACAAAAAAAAGAACTTTAAAATGAGGCATATGGAATTTTGGAAGATTCAGCACTTCGAAACTCGGTGATGGATACAATCCGAACTTACTTTGTATTGATCTGCTCCAATCAATACATTGAACTTACAATAATTCCCCGCCATATTGTTTATAATCATCATTGGCCACGAGTGTTGGTTCTAAGATTGAGTTAATATTTTGTATCCTGAGGACGGATGAAACAACCAGCTATCAGAACATGTGGCTCGGACATCCATTATATTTCGATAGTACACTTTAATTCCTCCTTTTTGATGAATGGCTGTTATTGAAATACACAGAAGATAGAGACATCGTGAACTTTGTCATTCAAACTACACTACACCAAATAAGCAATATAGCGACAAGGTCCAAAAACACTTAGCAGTAGTCAAAGGAGTCCCAGTCCCATTGATTGATCGCTGCTAGAAATGAGATCTCATTGGCCGCTTCATCTATATTCACGATAAATTGATTGAATATCATATCTGAGTCCCAATGCATGAATAACTTTCTTTGCGTCATCATAAGATTCTGGAATGCAGATGACAACAACTTCAATATTGTTGTGAATGCAACATTGCTAATCTGATAAAATGACTTTACATGAAGTAGCTTTACCACTTAAGAAAATGCTAATTCAATTCCTGAAGAGTGTTCCATTTTCTAGGTCTCAGTAATTTTACCACCGACTAGTAATCAATCATGTATTGCGTGTTTTAATTCAGATGGTTCACAAGACACACGGATGTATGTTGGTTCGGGCTGAATGCCCTACGTCCAGTGCAGTGCTGCTTGTGTTACTTGCATGTACTATTAGAGAGGGGCTAGATGACGAGAGAGAGCACAAGCTCAAGTCTCTGGTTCTTGTGTAAGTGAGTGAGTGAAAGCAATAGTGCTGTGAGAGTGATTGAAGCTTTGTGATAAGCAATGCCTGAATAGGTCTCTACCCTCCCCATTCAAGGAGAAGGATCGGTGTACACGATAGGGCAAAAGAGACAAAAAAATGTAGAGTCTTGGTCATGGTTGCAAATTTTCACTTACTATGGGTCTCGCTTGCTCCTGTAGATGACATCGAGTTGGCATGGAGGATGTCCCGTCCATAAAACTTCTCCTGTCACCCTTGGGGTGTTACGCTCAGTCGTTCGGGTTGTGCTTGTGGACAAGCCTTGATGGGAGTAGGCAGCATAGTGCGTTGTACGGGATGCCACTGCGCCCAGTGGTGACTCTAGGGGGTGGGTCGAGTGGGCTGTGGCCCACCCCTAGTTTCCGTCGGCCATAGAGAAACCCTGAAGCACACTTTCGTTTCGTCGCATTTGACTCATCTTGGGCACTAGGTTACGTCGTCCATAAGGGTAAAAGAAAAGGGGCAGCGGACAACAGCTAGGGTTCCGGAGGCCAGAGCTACTAGCGTCGTGCCGGAGTAGAAGAGTGGTTGGCCGCGGCGATCAGCGGACCTGCGCGTTGAGCTCCCTAGGCCCTAGCTCAGGTGGCACCGTGGCAAGTGCGCGGGTTGGGCGTGCTGACCTACTGGACCTAGACGGCTGACTGGGGATTGAGCACGCCGGCGACTGTCATAGGGGTCCTGCGCACCGATTCTTCTCGACCTCATGCCCTCACCGCCTATTGCAGTCCTGCCCTCCTTTCTCTTTATTGCAGTCCCGCCCTCCTTTCTCTTCCTCTCGAGCAGCAAGCCAAACCATCAAGGGAATTCGAAAATTCGTTGCAATTTAATTGCTCATCTGGTAAATTCGCTGTATCGATTGCTCAATTGGTGTCCTAGAAATATCAAATTTGTATTTTTTTCTTCCAATTGGATCATTCTATTGCTCAATTGGTGTCCTAGGCGCAAATAGTCTTGTTGACCTCTCGGTTAAGCTTGTTAAAAAAAGAGCTATATTGTTTATGATTTGGTATACTTGTTTGTCAAGTTGATATTGATTCTACCAGTTGTAGCAGTGAGTGTTGAAAGTAGCAGTGGCCGTTGTCAAGAATAAGTCGAGAAACAAGATGAGTGATATTCTTTTGGACGATTGTTTAGTCACTTTTATTGAGCTGGATGTTTTCTTGACTGGAAGATAATGATATTATTGATAGTTTTATGACTATTAGAAGGCCTAGGCCAGACTATAATAATAAGTCGTTTCTTATCTCATTTTGACCATTGTAAGCCTGTACTATTGAACTATTAATGTTACTTTTACTATGTTTTGGATACATTTTTTTAGCATTTTGAATTTCTATTATGATATTCCATGATAAAATTCTTGTGTGGCAGGAATTTCTTTTTCGGCCCATCCCGAGGTTCAATCCTAGACTCACCACAAACTGCGCCCATAGTGGGCATCAATTGCTCGTACTGGTAGGGCATTGGAGATCTTATTCGCTCAATGGTCCGCTCAACCATGGGCGCTTGGGGTCGGGCGAGGTGTTGACCCATCGGCTTTATTGACCCCCTACCTATGGGGTCAGGCGAGGCAAAATCATTTCGATGTCGTCCGGCCCCTATCGATGGGGGTCAGGCAGGGCATGCACTCATCGTTCAGTGTGTCCACCTTCAGTGTGGTGAGGTCGGGTGATACAGTGGTTCCTTTGCAGGCATTGGTAGCGACTATTTTGTAATTGGTGGTTTTGCTCCAATAATCTGTCTTATTGGGTGGCCCTAATATTGACCCCGACCATCTGTATCCAACTATAGTCCTTTCCTTTGGTTCGATCCCCAGATGTCTCCAAATGTTGTTTTTCTTTTTCACGTACTGGCCTTTTCCTTTGACTTGATTCTAGAAATTAGTTCATTTTTTTCTTTTCAACTAATCTATATTATGTAACAACATCAATAGCATTGTTGTTATTTTGTTTATTTTTTATATCAAAGCAGAAAAGCTAGTGATGAAAATCTAAATCTATGAAAATTTAACATTTTTATAAAATTGTGACCCTCCAACTTTTCCTCACATGACAAAATGTCTTTCATTACAATATATCATTGTCTTAGTTTGTGACGATTTCGAATTGGTTTTCAAGACATGCAACTAATATTTTTCAGTAAACAAAATCGATCATCACAAATAATGCAATATGTGACATTTTGATAATTGTCATTTAAAAATTGTTATAGAATGTCATATCTCTAGGGACAAGTTGAGACAAGACGCACTCTCTAGGTACATTTATCAATGCAAGTCTGAAGTCTCCTGTGCTAAAGACAAGCCTTGATGGGAGTAGGCAGCATGGTGCTTCCTACGGGATGCCACTGCACCCATTATGGGCATTAATTGCCCGTACTAGCACTACTAGAATGGTGCTCTATAGCGTCAGACCAATATGACGGACGCCTAAAATGCCACCGACGTTGGGTCACGCAAAGCGTGGACTCATCCAAAACTTGTCAGCGTGTCCACCTTCAGGGTGGTGAGGTATAGTGACTATTTCGTAATTGGTGGTTTTGCTCTGTTAATCCGTCTTAGTGGGTGGCCCTAATATTGGCCCCAACAATCTGTATCTTTTTTCCAGCTGTAGTCCTTTCCTTTGGTTTGATCCCAAGATGTCTCCAATTGAAAAAAATGATCTATTTTTTCATGTACCTCCAGTTTCATTTGGTTTGATTCTAGAAATCAGTTCATTTTTTCTTTTCAACTAATCTATGTTATATAACATCATCAATAGAAATGTTGTTTTTTTAATTTTCTAACATCAAAGCAGAAAAGTTCGTGATGAAAATCTAAATCAATGATAATTTAACATTGTCATAAAATTGTGACCCTTCTACTTTGCAATCACAATATATCATTGTCTTTAGTTTGTGACGATTTCAAATTGGTTTTCAAGACACGCAACTAAAATTTTTCACTGAACAAAATCGATGGTCACAAAAAAAGCAATTTGTGACATTTTGATAATTGTCAGTTTAAAATCGTTATAGAATGTCATATTGCTATAGGGACAAGTCGAGACAAACTGATGCACAATCATTGAGGGCATCCACAATGTTCGACAAAAGCAGTCAATGAGAATTATAATATTATTTGAGGTAGTCAATAGACATTGTGGAAGTAGTCAATAGAGGGACTGGAACAAAAGCCAACCAGACCATTGTGGATTGGCTGGATGGAATAAAATAATATTAATTTTACAATTCACTGTTCATCAATAATCAACAACAAGGCTCTTGCATCCGTGAACCAATGGACTGGCTAGAACGAGGAGGACATCCAGAGGTAGTGCATTATTTTTTTCATGTGGGTCCCATCTTAAAGCTATCTTTACAACATCAATATTGTGAAGCAGTCAATAGTTGCAGACACCTAACTGTGAGACCCATCTATTTAGACTGCTTGGGCATTTCACATTGGCCTTGCCCCGAGTGTGGTGAATCTTCTCTGGGTACATCTATCGATGCAAGTCCGAAGTCTCCTGTGCTAAAAACTAGAGTGGCCAATCAGCTGTCCATCTCGACGATAACCTTGCCGGTGGCATGGCCGCCGGCGCTCTTCTCCCACGCCTCGGCCGCCCGGCTCAAGGGGAACCTCGAGTCCACCACCGTCTTGAGCTTCCCTTCCTCCAGCAACCCGACCAAGAATTCGAAATCCGCCTTGTTGGGCCAAAGTAGCAGCGGCACCAGCCGCTTCCTTGCGAACGACACCATGTGAGCAACGCTCCTGAACACCGCTGAGACGGTCGCGGTGATGTCTACAACCTTCCCGGCTTCTCCCAACACCGGCTTGAACTTGGACCAGCCGATCCCCACCGTGCAGTGGACGACGCCGTCGTACTTCTTCCCCGACGGGCTGCGCAGGCTGGCCCCCCAGGCGTCTTGTAATCGAGCACCTCGTCGGCGCCCAGGCTCCGCACGAGCTCCATGTTGCGGATCCCGCAGGTGGCCGTGACGTGAAAGCCGGCTAGCTTGGCCAGCTGCACGGCGTAGTGGCCCACGCCGCCGGACGCGGCGGTGATGAGCACGTTCAGAGGCTTGTTGTTGCTGCCGTCGAACTTGGCACCGATGGACCTCAAGGACTGGAGCGCGGTGCCGGCTGCAATGGGCAGCCCGGCGCCATCGGCTGCTGATACGCCAGGACGCCTTTTAACTGTCAGTTTTACTGATGCCACGGCGTACTCTGCGAGTCCGCCTCCGTACTGTCACAAAAAACAGTGTTCTTAGTGAGAACAGAAACATCATATAGATTTGTCGTATAGAACACAAGATCCAATTTTGCCTCACACTATCTTTGTATGTATGTTGCTGTCTGAAAACTGTGTAGAGCAGTGAATAAAATATGCACTTACAAATGCGTTTAGCATGGCAACGACTCTATCTCCAGGTTTGAATTCATTGACTCTAGGACCAACAGCAACTACTACTCCTGCCACGTCAGTCACTGAAGAGGACACGATGGAATAAGCACCAGTCAATAATTAACGATTCTTATAACATGTTAAATGGATCCGATCGAGTAGCATTTATGTGATGTGATTACTACGGAAGGGTAAGAATACATAGCACTGTTACAAAAAAAAGTACGTGACAGGCGATGAGGAACGATCAAACGAAGATCACTACCTGGGATATAAGGCAATCTAAGAGGCAACAGAGGCCGCAACATCCCTTTCTGCATCTTCCAGTCAACTGGATTGATGCTTGCAGCCTCCAACTTCAGCAGAAGTTCATTCTTCTTCGGAGAGGGAACTGGAACTTCCACATGCTGCAGTAGTGGTATTGCAGAATTTGTTGACTGGTTTCTTTTCAAGAAATTGCTAACTGCACATTACGAATTAGTATTCTCAACGAAAGGCGAAAACCTTGTTGGATCAGTTTGTTTCAAGTAGTTGATTCTAGCGACCTCTCAAAGGAAGGGTAATATGTGATCAATTGGATCACCGATCAGGCACTGTAATAAATGAACTTGGCTGGGCCAGGCTGAATCTGTGGTTACATATGGGCAAATCTATCCTGAAGCAAACAATGCTTTATTCTGATAATAACACAATATTCGTGCTGGTTCCGATTAATCCTTATAAGTAACATAGATAAATATGTTACAAATCCTTTCTATTTTTAGGAAAAAAAAGACTTCACTACTTGTTCTGCGAATTCTTGTAGTTTCAGACCATCTGGCTGCATGCTATTTGCATCCAGAAGCAGGCCAGCAGGGGGTCCACAAACTGACAGCCAGTTCCCCTTGTAGCACAAACCAACAAATCGCAGTCCAACTGCTCTATAGTAATCTTTGCACTACTAAAGCAACAATTATGTCACGAATTACCGAGTTCACTAATCAGCAAATCAGATCATCCACAAACAATCCGCCCGATCCCGCCAAAATGGTAAAGATGAAAACAAAAAAATTCGAGAATCGGTGGCGCGGTGTTACCTTGAGGCCCACAGCGTCTCGGCCATAGGCATCGTACTGCACAGCCCGCATCTTCACAGGGGCCTCCATTGTCGACGGTCCAGCAGCGGTGGCCATCGGGTAGAAGAGAAGAGAGCGGGGCAGCAGAGCAGAGCTCGTGGTCAGCCAGGGGAGCAGTTCTCGATGGCGTGACTAATTTTGGTAGGCGGCTTGGCCTTTGTCGGTTAGCTGGCTTTGCCCTTGGAGTACACGATGGCGAAATCGCCGGCAGGTTAGCTGGCCTCGGGCTAAAGACATTAGGACAGGGACAACATTTGGCTTCACTCGGATATCCACATTTTACAACTAGCATCGCTGATAGAAAATGGATTACGTACCATGGTCTTACATGATGGTTGTGTACGACTTGCTACAAACAAGGTTTAATGAGAAGGAGCTATTCTGGAAATCACCATAGCAAAGTTACCCAAGTTAAATAATACTGTTGCACAGTTTCAAAATGTGTTGATTCCATTCACTCCAGCACAGTAGATCCGTGTAACTGTTCTAGGAACCAGAACAGGACTGAAGGAGTAACTAAGGCCTGGACATCGAAATTCTGGTGTCTATGGCTGCTGATACAATAATGTCAAATCATCGCAGCGACCAGCACGGTTTTGTGGATTCACTGCTGTGGCATTCGCCATTGCTGCAATCATACTACAATATCACAATAATGGAGAATGCACATCAGAGCAAACGGACACATTTCAGCTACAATTGTGTCCCATATCCTTCATTATAGCTTAAAAGGTTTTGAACCTCCTCCCAACTATTACTGGTCCTCCTCGTGAAATGGTATAACAACAACTATGGATGCCTCCCATTCCGAATGAATAACTATCGCACTGAAAGATCAAATTCTCTCCACCATCCATTGTTCTATCTCCTCCAGGTTTTATTTTTATAGGTTGATCTTGTCTCCGTAGCTTACGCTGCATATATCTGTGAGATGGTGAGTTAACTTTCACATGGTTAATTCACCAACCAGTATGTACTACATATATTAACGCTTATGTTCCTTCATTGACTACATAAAAAAGAATCGTTCCTCTGACCAATACATCATTTACTGTCAGGATCCGGAATGTCATGATGGTCAGGGATATTTGCCTATATGTGCATGCTTTTGCATCGACATGTAAAAATCGATAACGCAAATTTGTTTTTCCACAATAACTTAATACGTTTCACCAATGATTAAAATTAGTAACAAAAGCAATGATCTTCAATCTAGGTCAGAGTTTTAACCAACCACAACACATCAGAATCCTTTGTTTACTATACTTCCATTTCTGGTCTCTTGTTATATGTAAGTAAGGTTCCAACTTGGTTGTGAAAGTTTCACAGAGTTCATTCACTGACCAACATGTCGACATGGTGACTATTGCAAAAGGAGGGGGTAAAGTAAGCATACAAAATGAAATGTTAATTTCTTAAAGTAGAGTTTTGTGGTTTTCTGGCAAAACTCTATTTTTTGATAAAAGGAGATAACTATTTCACCTCCATCTCTACAAAAAAAAAGATACAAATTCTCATAAAAAAGAACAACATCTCGCCTTAGATCTGCTCTCTATGTAGTCTCAGATTACCATCCAGCCGGTAATATCCCGGTTGTCATGTATGTCGCATATTTTCTAATGTATATCGGTGCCCTCCTCCTTACCTATACTACTACAGTTGCGCTCTGTAGTAGCGGACTTGATTTTTGCCTCAATAGCGAGCTTAATATCCCGGTTGTCATGTATGTCGCATATTTTCTAATGTATATCGGTGCCCTCCTCCTTACCTATACTACTACAGTTGCGCTCTGTAGTAGCGGACTTGATTTTTGCCTCAATAGCGAGCTTTTATAGAGTCTGCAACTAAGTGTAGTATAGTACCGAGACCGCAACTACGATTATAAAAATAGTTGCGGGCGCATCAGGGCCGCTACTACCGTCGACACTGACCGCAACTAAGATTTTCACACAGTAGCAGACACATTTGGCTGCTATTAAATTTATTTTTGTAGTGGTGGACATGGCTTTTAGTGACGGTTTTGATGATGTCATCGTGCTTGCCACTAAACTTGACTCAATCGTGACCGTTGAATGAACAATCAAAGGCTGAGATGAAATGTAAGTGTAAGGCATATAAAGGGAAGACTCCACCTACCCCTAACCCTAAACTCTCTCTTTTTCCTCTCCACGAGCACAGGCGGTGGCTCCGCCTGCGCCTCCCTCCATCACGACCAGAAGCGCCGGCGGCTCCCTCCGCTGACGCGTGTCAACAATGCCCCTCCCCGTCTTCCCCATCGGTGCTGCCAACGGTGGGCCTGCTCCCTCCTCGGCGTGGGCGGCGGGTGCCGCCCTTCTCCCCCTTCGGTGTGTGGCCGGTGGCGGGCCTTCTTCCTCCTTGGTGTGGGCGGTGGGCACCGCCCTTCTCCTCCACCTCGCCACGGATCTTGTGCCAGGGCACGGGCGGGTTGGCGTGGCCCAGGCGCATCCGGAGGCACGTAGGAATCAGCACCGGTTAATAATTGACAATTCTTGTATCAATTCAAATGGATCCAAGTAACATTTATTGTCTCCATTCTTTAATTATTGAGGTCGTTGATTTTTTTCATTACTTTTTGCACTGTTCATCTTATTCAAAATATTTTTTCAAACATGTAAAGTTAAAATTTGTGTCCCAACTTCATTTGATGATAAAAATAAATTATCACAAAATATTTAATAATTCTTAAAATTTTTAAACAAGACGAACTGTCAAATATAACGGAAAAAATCAACGCCAACAATTTAAGAACGAATGGAGTATATGATTACTACAAAAGGGTAAGGGTACGTGGCACTGTTACAAATTAAAAAAAATATGTGGCACACGATGAGGAACGATCAAAGGATGATTACTACCTAGGACATATGGCAATCTAAGAGGCAACAGAGGCCCCAGCATCCCTTTCTGCATCTTCAAGTCAACTGGATCGATGCTTGCAGCCTCCAACTTCAACAGAAGTTCATTCTTCTTCGGAGATGGAACTGAAACTTCCAGATGCTGCAGTAGTGGTATTGCAGAATTTGTTGAGTAGTTTCTATTCAAGAAAATACTAACTGCAGATTAGAAATTAGTATTCTCAACGTACGGCAAAAACCTTGTTGGACCAGTCTGACTCTGTAGCAACGACTCAAATGAACTTGGCTGGTCTATCCTCAAGTAAACAAAGTTTAAATGTAGTACCATAATATCCGTGCTGATCTATCCTCAAGTAAATAAAGTTTATTCTGATAGTAACATAATATCCGTGCTTGTTCTGAGTAATCTTTATAACTGACATAGATCAACGAGTTAGAAATCCTTTCTATTCATAGGAAAAAAAACTTCACTACATGTTCTACAAATTCTTGTAGCTTCAGATCACCTGGCTGCAATTTGCATCCAGGCCAGCAGGGGGTCCACAGACTGAAAGTGAGTTCCCCGTCTAGCACAAACCAACCAATCGCAGTCCAACTGCTCTAGTAATCTTCGCACTACTAAAGCAACAATCATGTCACGAATTATCGAGTTCACTAATCAACAAGTCAGATCATCCACAAACAATCTGCCTGATCCAGCCAAAATGGTAAAGATGAAAAAATAAACGTGAACTGGCGGCGCGGTGTTACCTTGAGGCACACAAGTGAAGGAATAACAATCAAGGCCTGGACGTCGAGGTTCTGATCTCTATGGTTCATGATTCAATGATGCCCGAAGTGAAGTTTGGCTTATCAACGATCATACTGCAGCATCCGAATTTTGGGTTCACTCGGATAACCACATTTTACAACTAGCATCCCTGACAGTGACAGAAAGTGGATTACCATGGTCTTGCGTGATGGTACAAACAAGGTTGCCGGTTGCAAAGATACCGAAGTTGAATAATACCATTGCACAGTTTGAAAATGATGATTTCTTTCAATCGAACACATAGTAAACTATATGAACACAAGTGAAGGAATAGCAATCAAGGCATGGACGTCGAAATTCTGCTCTCTATGGCTCATGATTCAATGATGACCGAAGTGAAGTTTGGCTTATCAGTGATCATACTGCAGCATCCGAATAGTGCAGGATGAAAGTTAGAGCAAACTGACACATTTCAGGTACAACCCTGTCCCGTGTCCTTCAGTCTAGATTAAAATGTTTTTAACCGCCTCCCAAGTATTACTGGTCCTCCACGTGAGATGGTACAACAACAACTCTCAATGCCTCCCATTCCGAGCGAGTTGCTATCGCGCTAAAAGATGATATTCACTCCACCATCCATTGTTCTCTCTCCTTCATATTTTCTTATCATGGGCTAATGTTGTCTCCGTAGCTTCCTTTGCATTATTCTATATAGAAGCAAGAAATGTATGAGATAGTGGGTTAACTTTCGCATGGGCCATTCACCAACCAGTATGTAGTACATATATTTAACGTTCATGTTTCTTCATTACCTACGTAAAGAAATAATTGTTTCTCTGACCAACACAACATTTATTGTCAGGATCAGAAATTTCTTGATAGTCAGAGATATCAGCCGACATTTGCATATATTTGCATTGTCATGTAAAACTCAATAAAGCAACAATGCTTTTCTTCAATATACGTTTCACCAATGGTTATGTTAATGACGGAGGCAATGGTACGGTCCTCAATAGATAAGAATTTTAACCGGCCACAAAACCTGAACCTTTCACTTACAAGAACTTAAGCTGATGTCATAATAACGAAAGCTTTGTACGTCATATCTCAATAATCCTACATCTCAATATATGTACAATGCAAAATGCTTGATAGAAGTGCATATCAGAGGAAAAGAATACTAAGCATCTAGAGACAATCTCTTTCCAACAATGTAAAATGATGTTTAAATAGGGGCGCGCTTAATGCACGACCAGTCGCGCGCTCGCCTTGCCTTGCCTCCCCCCCCCCAGCACCATTAAAATCGCAGTCCAACTGCTCTATAGTAATCTTTGCACTACTAAAGAAACAATTATGTCACGAATCACCGAGTTCACTAATCAGCAAATCAGATCATCCACAAACAATCTGCCGGATCCAGACAAAATGGTAAAGATGAAAAAAAATTCGAGAGTCAGCGGCGCGGTGTTACCTTGAGGCCCACAGCGCCTCGGCCATAGGCATCGTACAGCACAGCCCGCATCTTTACAGGGGCCTCCGTCGTCGACGGTCCGGCAGCGGTGGCCATCGGGTAGAAGAGAAGAGAGCGGGGCAGCAGAGCAGAGCTCGTGGTCAGCCAGGGGAGCAGTTCTCGATGGCGTGAGTAATTTTGGTAGGCGGCTTGGCCTTTGTCGGCTAGCTGGCTTTTGCCCTCGGAGTACACGATCGCGAAATCGCCGGCAGGTTAGCTGGCCTCAGGCTAAAGACATTAGGACAGGGACAGCATTTTGGCTTCACTCGGATATCCACATTTTACAACTAGCATCCCTGATAGAAAATGGATTATTACCGTGGTCTTGCATGATGGTTGTGTACGACTTGCTACAAACAAGGTTTAACGAGAATGAGCTATTCTGGAAATTACCATAGCAAAGTTACCCAAGTTAAATTATACTGTTGCACAGTTTCAAAATGTGTTGATTCCATTCACTCCAGCACAGTAGAGCCGTGTAAGTGTTCTAGGAACCAGAACAGGACTGAAGGAGTAACTAAGGCCTGGACATCGAAATTCTGGTGTCTATGGCTGCTGATACAATAATGTCAAATCATCGCAGCGAACAACACGGTTCTGTGGATTCACTGGAGTGGCATTTGACATTGCCGCAATCATACTACAGTATCACAATAGTGGAGAATGCACCCCAGAGCAAACGGACACATTTCAGCTACAATTGTGTCCCATATCCTTCAGTATAGCTTAAAAGGTTTTGAACCTCCTCCCAACTATTACTGGCCCTCCTCGTGAAATGGTATAACAACAACTATGGATGCCTCCCATTCCGAATGAATAACTATCGCCCTGAAAGACCAAATTCTCTCCACCATCCATTGTTCTATCTCCTCCAGGTTTTATTTTTATAGGTTGATCTTGTCTCCGTAGCTTACACTGCATTATGTTATATTGAAGCGAGATATCTGTGAGATGGTGAGTTAACTTTCGCATGGTTAATTCACCAACTAGTATGTACTACATATGTTAACGTTCATGTTCCTTCATTGACTACATAAAAAAGAATCGTTTCTCTGACCAATACATCATTTACTGTCAGGATCCGGAATGTCATGATGGTCAGGGATATTTGCCGATATGTGCATGCTTTTGCATCGACATGTAAATAACTTAATACGTTTCACCAATGACTAAAATCAGTAACAAAAGCAATGATCTTCAATATAGGTCAGAGTTTTAACCAACCACAACACATCAGAATCCTTTGTTTACTATACTTCCATTTCTGGTCTCTTGTTATGTAAGGTTCCAAGTTACTTGTGGAAGTTTCAGAGAGTTCATTCATTGACCAACATGTCGAGATGGTGACTATTGCAGGGGGAGAGGGGGGGGGCGGGGGGAGTTAAAGTAAGAATACAAAATGAAATGTTAGTTTTCTTAAAGTAGAGTTTTGTGGTTTTCTGGCAAAAATCTATCTATTTATTAATAAAAGGAGATGAAGTTTAGACCACAAGAGCTAAAAAAATAGAGAAATAGGCTAGAAATTCTCACAAAAAAGCAAACATCCGACCCTTCATTCCAATCTCACATCTAAAGAGCAGCACCTAACCCTTCAACATGAGTTTTACCCTCACGTGAACTTAAATCTATGGCCTGCTGCCGCCACCTTAAGCTATCGATCCTGCCATAAACCCTAGCAGCTAGAATATGCATGTCAGTGATGATGTCTCAACCCATGGGATGCCTGAAAAATTCAATCAAGATCACGAGACTAAAGATCGGCAAAACATAGGTGGAGACTTCCGCAATAAGCTAGGCAGCGGCCGGCTAGCAGCAGAATCATACGAGGTCAACCATCGTGAGTATTCGGCAGCATCTAGAAACGAAGAGGTGAAGATACGGAAAATTTAACGCATCGCGTACACGGCCGGCACGACAATCAGCCAACCGGGATCTCAGGCTCGCTGTCAGATGCCAGATCGCTTGGTTCACGGGTAGGTCAGGTGGATAGCAAGTGGAAGTATGTGGCCATCTGATTCATGTACAGTCAGCCGTGAACAACTAGGTTTGATCATGCTTTATTTTTGTACATGATGGAAAGCATGCAGTTCTTCAATGTCGAGGTGCTTCCTCAGCTTGTGTTGCAGACTAATAGTCTAAGATCATGAACCCTTGCAGCCTTGCAGGCTCAGCTGCGCAACAGTCCTTATTCATCTTGATACTCTGCTGTTAAAGCAGCTCCGTCCACACCGCAAAGCTGAAACCTGAAACTCTTTTTTCTTAACCTGCGGTCAGCAACCCAGATTGACAATCGCAAGTACGATGCAATCTGGCACCTGGTTTCGGTACTACCCACTACCATCGTTGATTCTCCCTGATGCTGGTCAGGAAATCTTGACAAGGTATGAAGCCAATTTCCTGCCACCTCAATTAGGAACACAGAAAACAAAGCACCATTGACTTAATATCCTAGATTATGTTAAGAAAAGTCATATTAGTGAAGCAGGTAGGGTAATTATCAGTAATATGTGGGAAACATAATATTTTTGTTCAACTGTAAGATATATCAAACACAGAATAAAAACGTTTCATCTCTTCTCAGTTCTCAGTGTTGGTTCAATTCATATAATATCCGATCGTGGTAATGTATTACATGAACACGCACTGACATAAATGGTGGTGTACTCCAAGAAATTTTTCTCTGTAATATGCACGAGCTGAGACAGTACTAAGCATAAGCTGAAATATTTTTAGGCATATTTCCTGCATTTACCTTCTATGTTCAATATCTTAGCTCTGTTTCCTTAAAGAGAAAATCCAAAGTACAAAATATATTACATTTGAATATCTTTTTGTGCAAGGTGCCACAAATATTTTAGTAATAATTTAAAAAACATATGAAAATCCTATTAGAAATATTGTAGTTCATGGTCCATGAATGGAGACCTCTATAAAATTTCTGTTAGTCAATCATACATTTCCACGATTATCCTGCAGTGCTCATTTGTAATTGGCCTTATAACAGGACTGTAAATATTTGTTTGAAGTATACAACAGTCACGATACTAGGTAATACAGCACATTAAGCGCATATTGTTCGGTTAAACATAGTGCATCATATCTTTCATAAAAAAGAAACGGATTTGTAGTACAACATCATCTAGCCCTATTTCGATTTTCACTATGTACATTATTAGGTTTCTTTTGTATTTGGAATATGTTCTAATAAATATAATATTAAAATATTATTTGCAGTCATCTAGTATGTCAAATCAGATTATGCAAATGAAATATAATAATATTAGGTAGTGTCAAATTAATACAACACGACATGAAAAAAAGTTATTATAAAATATTATATAGGTGTTTAGTGCCTAGCCTGTGCAACTGCGCGGGCCATTCAATCTAGTTTTTTGATAAAAGGAGATAACTATTCCACCTCCATGTCTACAAAAAAAAGAAAAATAGGATACAAATTCTCATAAAAAAGAACAACATCTCGCCTTAGATCTGCTTTCTATGTAGTCTCAAATTACCATCCAGCCGGTAATATCCCGGTTGTCACGTATGTCACTTGTTTTCTAATGTATATCGGTGCCCTCCTTACCTACACTACTACACTTGCGCTCTCTAGTAGCGGACATGATTTTTGCCTCAATAGCGAGCCTTTATAGAGCCTGCAACTAAGTGTAGTATAGTACCGAGACCGCAACTACGATTACAAAAATAGTTGCGGGCGCATCAGGGCCGCAATACCATCGTCACCGACCGCAACTAAGATTTTCACACAGTAGCAGACACATTTGGCCCGCTATTAAATTTATTTTTGCAGTGGAGGGCATGGCTTTTAGTGACGGTTTTGATGATGTCATCGTGCTTGCCACTAAATTTGACTCAATCGTGACCGTTGAATGAACAATCAAATGCTGAGATGAAATGTAAGTGTAAGGCATATAAAAGGAAGACTCCACCTACCCCTAACCCTAAACTCTCTCTTCTCTCCTCTCCATGAGCACAGGTGGCGGCTCCCCCTGCGCCTCTCTCCCTCACGACCAGAAGCGCTGGCGGCTCCCTCCCCGACATGCGTGAGCGGCGCTGGGCGGTGCCCCTCCCCATCTTCCCTCTCGCTGCTGCCGGTGGTGGGCCTGCTCCCTCCTCGGCGCGGGCGGCGGGTGCCGCCCCTTATCCCCCTTGGGCGCGTGGCCGGCGGCGGCCCTTCTTTCTCCTCGGCGTGGGCGGCGGGCACCGCCCCTTCTCCTCCACCTCGCCACGGATCTGGTGCTAGGGTGCGGGCGGGCTGGTGTGGCCCAGGTGGATCCGGAGGCACGTAGGAATCAGCACCAGTTAATAATTGACAATTCTTATATCAATTCAAATGGATCTGAGTAACATTTACTTTCTCCATTCTTTAACTATTGAGGTCGTTGATTTTTTCGTTACTTTTTTCACTGTTCACCTTATTCAAAATATTTTTTCAAATATGTAAAGGTAAAATTTGTGTTTCAACTTCATTTGATGATAAAAATAAATCATCATAAAATATTTAATAATTATTAAAAAAATTTAAATAAGATGAACAGTCAAATATAACGGAAAGAATCAACGCCAACAATTTAAGAACGGATGGAGTATATAATTACTACAAAAGAGTAAGGGTACGTGGCCCTGTTACAAATTAAAAAAAATATGTGGCACACGATGAGGAACGATCAAAGGATGATTACTTCCTGGGATATATGTCAATCTAAGAGGCAACAGAGGCCGCAACATCCCTTTCTGCATCTTCCAGACAACTGGATCGATGCTTGCAGCCTCCAACTTCAACAGAAGTTCATTCTTCTTCGGAGATGAAACTGGAACTTCCAGATGCTGCAGTACTGGTATTGCAGAATTTGTTGACTAGTTTCTACTCAAGAAAATACTAACTGCAGATTACAAATTAGTATTCTCAACGTAAGGCAAAAACCTTGTTGGATCGGTCTGACTCTGTAGTAACGACTCAAATGAACTTGGCTGGTGTATCCTCAAGTAAACAAAGTTTATTCTGATATAGTAACATAATATCCGTGCTGGTCTATCCTCAAGTAAACAAAGTTTATTCTGATAGTAACATAATATCCCTGCTTGTTCTGATTAATCTTTATAGCTGACATAGATCAACGAGTTACAAATCCTTTCTATTTATAGGAAAAAAACAACTTCACTACATGTTCTACAAATTCTTGTAGCTTCAGATCACCTGGCTGCAATTTGCATCCAGGCCAGCAGGGGGGCCACAGACTGAAAGTGAGTTCCCCTTCTAGCACAAACACTACGGGAAACAGTAAATATGTCGTGTGCCATAAAATGTGTTGTGTGTATTCTATCAGACACACGGCACAGATGCCTCTGTGCCGTGTGTCCGCAGGAATGCACACGGCAGATCCCACTGTGCCGTGTGCCAGTGCCGGACACACGGCATGTGTCCGGCACTGGCACACGATACAGTTTACTTTGTGCCGTGTGCCCGATAAATGGCACACGGCACAGTTTTTGTGTCGTCAACTTCAGTGCCGTGTGGCTTCTGCCGTAAATTACACACGGCACAAACTGTGCCGTGTGCTAAAGGGCTTGTGCCGTGTGCCCGCGGCATATGTACTGTTTCCGTAGTGAAACCAACCAATTGCAGTCCAACTGCTCTAGTAATCTTTGCACTACTAAAGCAACAATCATGTCACGAATTATCGAGTTCACTAATCAACAAGTCACCTTGAGGCAATCCACAAACAATCTGCCCGATCCAGCCAAAATGGTAAAGATGAAAAAATAAACGTGAACTGGCGGCGCGGTGTTACCTTGAGGCACACGGCGCCTCCGCCATAGGCATCGTACTGCACAACCTTCATCTTCTCAAGGGGCTCCATCGTCGAGGGTCCAGCAGCGGCAGCCATCAGGTAGAAGACAAAAGACCAACTGAGCGGCTGGGAGTGGGCCAACAGAACAGATCTCCTGGTTAGGCAGAGAGCAGTTCTCTCTAGCGCGAGTAGCTTTCGTTACAACAGGGATAGCATTTATTTGTTGGGTTCACACTCGGATAACCACATTTTACAACCAGCATCCCTGACAGTGACAGAAAGTGGATTACCATGGTCTTGCGTGATGGTACAAACAAGGTTGCCGGTTGCAAAGGTGCCGAAGTTGAATAATACCATTGCACAGTTTCAAAATGGTGATTTCTTTCAATCGAACACATAGTAAACTATATGAATTATGAACACAAGTGAAGGAATAACAATCAAGGCGTGGACATCGAAATTCTGCTCTCTATGCCTCATGATCCAATGATGACCGAAGTGAAGTTTGGCTTATCAGTGATCATACTGCAGCATCCGAATAGTCCAGGATGAAAGTTGGAGCAAACTGACACATTTCAGGTACAACGCTGTCCCGTGTCCTTCAGTCTA
Source organism: Chloris gayana (assembly GCA_031894775.1). Classification (NCBI taxonomy): domain Eukaryota; kingdom Viridiplantae; phylum Streptophyta; class Magnoliopsida; order Poales; family Poaceae; genus Chloris; species Chloris gayana. The sequence goes on along the minus strand of JAUNZO010000981.1, from coordinate 247,198 downwards.
GATTAAAAGGTTTTGAACCGCCTTCCAACTATTACTGGTCCTCCACATGAGATGGTACAAAAACAACTCTCAATGCCTCCCATTCCGAGCGAGTTGCTATCGCACTAAAAGATGATATTCACTCCACCATCCATTGTTCTCTCTGCTTCATATTTTCTTATCATGGGCTAATGTTGTCTCCGTAGCTTCCTTTGCATTATGCTATATAGAAGCAAGAAATGTATGAGATAGTGGGCTAACTTTCGCATAGGCCATTCACCAACCAGTATGTAGTACATATATTTAATGTTAATGTTTCTTCATTTCCTACTTAAAGAAATAATTGTTTCTCTGACCAACACAACATTTGCTGTCAGGATCAGGAAATTCTTGATAGTCTGAGATATCAGCCAATATTTGCATATATTTACATTGACATGTAAAACTCCATTAAGCAAACAATGTTTTGCTTTGATATACCAATACATTACACCAATGGTTATGTTAATGACAGAGGCAATGGTACGGTCTTCAATAGATAAGACTTTTAACCGGCCACAACACCTGAACCTTTTATTTACAAGAACTTAAGCTGATGTAACAATAACGAAAGCTTTGTACGTCATATCTCAATAATCCTACATCTTAGTGTGTGTACAATGCAACATTCTTCATTGAAATGCATATCACAGGAAAAGAATACTTAGCACCTAGAGACAATCCCTTTCCAACAATGTAAAATGATGTTTAAATAGGGGCGCAGTTAATGCGACCAGTAGCGTGCTCGCGTTGTCCCGCCTCTCACCCCCTTTGCCCCTTCCACCCGAGTTCCTGCCCACCACCCGCGGCCACGGCGACGCCGCCGCCGCGTGGAAGCACCGTCGTGCCATCTCCCGCCACCCCAAAACCTTCCTCCATAGTCTCTAGAGACTGGAGCTCCTCAACCCCATCAAACCCAAACACATAACCTCGACCCTCCTGATCGCCACCGCCCGCATTAATCCGCCGGCGGCGACACGACGGCGCCCCCGCCGTCGCGTCGTGCCGCCCGCTCCAACCATGCTGTCCTCCCCAGCTTTGTCACGCCTCACCCTCCCCCGCAGGATAGCGCCGTGACCGTTTGTGTGGAAGCCTTTCCTTTTAAATAGGTCTAACCATCATTTGATCACTTTTAGCACAAGGTGCCAGTTTAAGCATTTTTTCCATCGTATTAGAACCTACTTTTTCCTTAAGCACTGCTATAACATGTCCTTAGAGTTACATCTAAATGTTTAAAACATCATTTCAAAGCAGTCCATGTTGTTGAATCATGATATCAATAACTCAATCCATGGACCCGTGACCAATGCATTGATGGATGACGTCACTAGCCACTCAGGCTCAAGGGAACTTTTGGATAAACTTGCCCCAACATACTATTTAATAAGGACATACAAGAAAACATACATCCTAATTAAATTACACATTGGTATGCTAAATCATGTCCTAAACGTATATTCTTGAGCTGATAGCGGGAGGAATCCGTAGCTCCTCAGCGATTTGGGCGCCGTGGCCACCGTGCGCGCGCGACACGCGTTTTTGGTCACCGTGTCGCCAGCAAGTCCGGCCACGTCGCGCCCTTTGGACGTCGGTTCCCCGCGTGGGCCGTGGGCCGTGTGGGCCTGTACGGGGAGGCCGGGTAGCCCGACCTGGTCCGTAAAATCCTTGCCTCCTCATGGATCTAGGCCTCGCCGAAGAGGGACGACACAAGGCGACCAGCGTGCGAGGGAAGGAGTGCAAGGGGGCAGCAGGGAGGATAGTGCCACCGCGACCGGGGGAGGGGAGGCGCGAGGTGGTGCTGGCCACGCCACTGCTCCTTGCGCGATGCCCGTCGCCGCCGCTTGGAGGAGGGAGATGGGAGATGGCTGGCAGGAAACGAGGTGGATGAGGGGCGGGGGTTGGCCGAGGAGGAGGCAGAAGGAGAGGTGGGGGACTCGCTGGTGGCGCCCGTCGCCGTCGCTCCTTGCGCGGCGCCCGTCGATCGGACGGGCAGGTGGGCGGGGGTGGGCTAGGGTTCCCACCATGTGGCTGCGATTATATTCGGTTTGCGGTGCGTGTGGGTCGTCCGATCGGATAATCGGATGGTCCTGAAGCTCTCCCCTGAATATTTTCATTAAAGCCCCTATTGTTCTGTCTATTACGAATTCTTTCTCACCCAACATATTTTCCTTTGAGACCATGCTCTTTTGTCGAATTCTCGACCTGTGGCATGCGTGTTTTATATTTTTCTGTAGATCCCCTTCAATTTTTTTCTTAATTCTGTTACGAACTTCAACTCTATAATATAACATACTTTTTTTAGTCAACCCCTAAACTTCTACAAAAATGAGCGCAGCAGAGCGCGCTTGCCTATCTAGTCTAATTCAAGGCAGTGGGAGTAGGCCGCATTGGGGCTACCTCTAATCTGCGCACGCAAGGAGCCAGGCCGCCCATCCGGCCGACAACTACACTACTAAAAACCTGGCTTATAGAGGCGGGCCAAAACCCGCTTCAGCGGCGGGTATCGCAGCCCGCCACTACGGTTCCACAGTTAAAAACCGGAGACAACAGCAGCGAAAATATAGCAAACCATCGAAAAAGCACACACTAGCGGCGGGTGGTATCTTCACCGGCCACTACTAAGAAACGAGAAAAACGAAAAAAAGCCCGTGGCCCGGCCAGCCCACGCTACCGCCACCCTCACCGCTTCCACGTGGCCCCGATGCCGCTCGCCGCCCATCCCGCGCTGCCAGCGATTGTGGGCAGCCAGATCCGGTCAACCCGAAGCTGCTGCGTCGGAGTGGAGGGGGTGAGCCGACCCCGTGCCACGCCGGAGTGGAGGGGGCGCATCGATCTCCGCGCCGCCACCGAGAGGAGGGCGGACGGATGGGGCGCACCAGCCCCCGTGCCGCACCGGAGTGGAGGGGGCGTGTTGGGCCTCGCGCCGCCTATGGAGTGGAGGAGCGCACCGACCCCCGCACCGCCGCTAGAAGGAGGGCGGCTAGATGGAGCGCACCGGTCCCCGTGCAGCCGCCAGGAGGACGGTGGTCGGAGGGGGCACATCGCTAGCGCGCGCGCGCACACACAGAGAGAGAGGGGGCATGAGTGGGAGGGAGAAAATGAGGCTATGGTTTGGAGTGTTGAAGCGAGTATATATAGGAACGGGCTGAAATGGGCTTCTAGTGGGGCTGAGGAGACACAACAATATCGGGCCAAATATGATGTCACTATGCCCGATATTACTGTGGCATTTTTAATATGATGTCATTATGCCCGATAGTGAGCCAGTGAGGCTGAGAGAGAGCGCGAGAGAGGGGGTGGGGCAGCGGCCTGTGGGTGGATGGTTGTGAGGGCTGAAGAAAAGACTAGGGTTCCTTTTGTTTTATAGAGTTTGTGGTGGGCTGATTTTTTGTGGGCTGGTGTAACAATTGTAGCGGCGGGCCAAAACATGGTCCATCTTTAAAAATCAATTTTTAAAGGTGCCCTATGTAATCATCCGCCGTTAAAAATAGCTCTATTTTTAATGACGCCCTACAATATGACCCACCGTTAAAAAACCATTTTTTAAAGGCAGTCCGTGTTATAAACCGCCGCTACAAATCATCTAGTGGCAGATTTCTTTTTCTGCGCCGCTACACACGTCCGTACAACGTCGCTATAGTACGTTTTTCCTGTAGTTCTACCTGACAAACATCGTGGGTCCCATGTAACCACACAACGTTTTTTTCTCTTTCCATTACGATTTCAAAGCGTTTTTCTCACTTCATTCCTCTGTTGTACGTGGGCATTTTTTTTTGTCTCACTGGATTTCACCACCTTTTCTTTTTATTTTAGAAATTTTTGAGAAAACATTTTGAACCTAAGTTTAAACAAAAAGTTTTGACTCAAAATTTGGATAAAAGATTGAATCAGATTTGAACTATAGTTAGAACAAAAGTTTGATTGAAAGTTTAGAATTAAAGTTTGGAATCAATGTTTGAACAAAGTTTTGAATGAAAGTTTAATTTGAACAAGATCTTGAATTAGAGATTAAAGGAAAGTTTTTAAACAAAAGTTTGAACCAAAGTTTGGAATGAAAGTTCAGAATCAGAGATTGAATTGAATTTGAATAAAAATTCAGAACCAACGTTGAACGAATATTTCAAAAAAAAGAAGAAAAAAACTCAAATGAAAAATATAGCAAGAGCACAAACTTGAGCAAAGAAGCAACTCAAAATCGATGAGGTTTACGTGGACCATTCTCTTGTGAGGAGGAAGTGACGCAGGATTCGGCGAAGAGAATCGGTGGAAGAAGAAATTGCGCGGGATCCGGTGGACTGTAGAAGGCGGCGGAGGGCAGCGATTCTGATGGCTGCGCGGGCAGGGGAGCGGTGGCGCTGGTACCGGAGGGCGACACGGGTGGTTGCGGCGGGGGGGTGCGTGGGGTAGGGCGACGCGGGTCGGGGAGCGGCATGCAGGATGGCGACACGTGCTAGGACGATTTGGCTCCCCGGTTTGCTTATTATCTGTTGGAAACGGCAAAGAAATTTGCATATTTCAATTAGTGTGTACAAGAGCCAAATAGATTTTTGCTCTCCATTTTGCCTACTGTCTGTTGGAGTCAGTCTTAGAAGATAAGAATAATACTTCGTGGGACCTGCGATAGATTAATTTTAGGCATTCCCCATTCCGAGCGAATATCTATCACTTTGAAAGATCAAATTCACCCCACCATCCTTTGTTCTCCGTCTCTCCTTCAGAATTATTATCATGTATGGGTCGATGTTGTCTTCACAGCTTCCATTGCATTATGCTATATAGAAGCAAGAAATGTGTAAGGTGGTGGGTTCAATTTTGCATCGGTAATTCACCAACCAGCATGTACTACATATATTTAACGTTCATGTTTCTTAGTAACTACAAAAAAGAAAGAACTGTTTCTCTAACCAATGCTTCATTTACTGTCAGGATCCGGAATTTTTTTATGGTCAAAGATATCAGCTGATTTGTGCCTATATTTGCATCGACATGTAAAGCTGGATAAAGCAACAATGTTCTCTGTTCCAACACGTTTCACCAATGATTAAGCTAATGACAAAGGAAATAATCTTCAATCAAGATTAGAGTTTTAACCGGCCACAACACCTGAATCTTGTATTAGGGGACTTAATCTGCTATAACAATATAACGAATGCTTTGTGTATCATAGTAATAATCATACATCTCAATATATGTACCATGCAAGATGCTTGATAGAAGTGTGTATTATAGGGAAACAATACTAAGCATCTGTAACACCCCAGCCCGTTAGAAGCCTGTAGTAGTTCTGGATTAGGCCCAAGTGGCCAATGAAGTGAAGTGAATGTGTGATTAGTCCCACATTAGGGCCTCCTTTGGCTTGTAGGAATTTCATAGGAAAAACAAAGGATTCCTGTTCCTATAGGAATTTATCCTATAGCATCCTTTGGTTCACAGGATAGCAGGATAACAGGAATCCTTTGTTTTTCCTATCATAGCACCAAAGGAAATTTGGAGGAAAGAATCCTTCAGGACCAAATTCAAGGGAAAAACACAGGAAATCTAACATCCACTCCAACCTCTTGTTAAATTCCTCTACACGAAGTACGAGGAGTTGAATGCTAGTGCAGCTAACTAATGGTCCACTAGTGCTTGTTAGTCCAATCAAAATGAGAACACACCTGCAAAACATGTACTTGGTGTGATTGTTTTATTCATCCTTGACGTTCCTGTAAAACAAATCATTCATTCTTTCTAGGTCCCAACCAAACGATCTTTCATCCAAAATTCCTCTGTTCTACAATCCTCTGTTTTAGACATGCATCCCTATCGAATTCCTACGATCCAACCATAGCATCACCGGGTTAACTCTTTTACATGAAGCGAGGTTGAATGTGTAAAAGTGGTGCTATGCATGAATGTGCGTGCACGCCCCTATGGAAGGGCTGCGTGGTAAGCGGACTTTGCATGCGGGGCATTACAGTGGTATTAAAGCATAACCTCTCGCCGTATGTGTGCATGCATGTTGTGCCCGTAGAGGGGACATGTCATGGCCTTGCATCGAGAGGAGATCTTGGGTATCCACTTGCCGGTTATATATATGATATGCTGTCGAGAGCATCGACCCTTAGGGGGTGAATGTAACACCCCAGCCCGTTAGAAGCCTGTAGTAGTTGTGAATTGGGCGCAAGTGACCCATGAAGTGAAGTGGAGGTGGGATTATTCCCACATTGGAAGTATAGGTGGGTGAGGGTCAGCATATAACCCTCGTTTCAACCATAGCATCACCAGGTTAACCCTTTTACATGAAGCGAGGCTGAAAGTGTAAGAATGGTGCTATGCATGAATGCACATACCCGCCCCTATGGAAGGGTTGGGTGCTAAGCGGACTTCGGATGCAGGGCATTACTGCATCTAGAGGTAATCTCTTTCCTACAATGTAAAATGATGTTAAAATAGGTCTAACCATGTTATGATCACTTTTAGCAACCGGTGCCACATTAAGCATTTTTTCCATCGTATTAGAACATAGTGCCAAAAATAAACCACTTTTACCTTAAGCACTACTATAAACATGTCCTTAGAGTTCCATATAAATGTTAAAAACATGATTTCTAATCAGTTCATGTTGTTGAATCAAAATATCAACAACTCCGTTTAAAAAAAAGATATCAACAATTCAAACATCCACTCATGAATATAATTCCAACAGCGATAAGGCCATTGTGTGGCACCACTGAAATCACCTCAATCACCCATCCGAACTCCCCATTGAGCATCATTTCTTCCTTCCACTATTTTCATTTTGTTCTAATCGATTGCCAATGGATTTCTGCTTGGGACCTCACCGTTAACACCCTAGGACAGTGATTTGTTATAGTCCCGACCCCTCCCGTCTTCTTCATGGTTGTTGTCCCCTACGGCCCTACCATGCCACAGCCCCATTGGCTCGCTTCCCCTTGTGACCTCCGATGATGTCCTCTCGTGTCATTGTCGTCACCCCACGACTTGATGATGCTAACTTGCTCCGGCACATGCACTTATTGTTGCTACCCAATATTTGACCGTCCACCGCTAACGCATCGGGCATGCGACTCATGTTGTCAATAATTCATTTGACCATTGGCTATGGCACCTCCTTGGAGAACATCATTGCAGCCACACCATAGAGACGAAGTTAGGGGTACAAATCCATGAGTAATAAGGATTATACAACACACTCTACAACATTGGTGCCACAAGGAGGAAAAAATACGAGGGTTCCACCCCCACAAGGCCCTCCTAGAAGCTAACCTTATCAAATAGATGGTGAGGAACAACATTGACATCTTTGTAAGAAATGGAGCATGTGTCGAAGAAAAAAGAACAAATATCATCAATCAGGAACACACGTATATGCTCACCTTGCCATGCCGGGGCGGGGTGTGGGGGATGGGTGTGGCCGCGTGAATGGTCCGCCGAAATCCGGTCCCTGGCCTTGTAGGTGTGAAGCTTCCTTTTGCATTTTATTTTTGTTGCGGGGCCAATACGTTTTCTGATTTGGAAAAAACCTCAATTGTGGGATGTCCAACCCTATTAGTCTATCCTATGTAAACATACAAGAACCACCACATATAAATACATCACACAATCACATAGGGTTTGGCCTCCTCCTCCTATCGCTACGTTGCCAATATTACTCGTCGGTGTGTGAGTACACCTCCAAATGGGGGCCTGTCAAGACTCCCTTCGGATAGGTCCGGGAAAGAACGGATTCGCTCGTGTTTTAGCGTAGATGGTTCAAGTGAGTAAGAACACGGAGGAGTTATCCAGGTTCGGGCCGCAATGGGTGCGTAATACCCTACGTCCTGCTGGTGTGTCTATTCGAGTGTTCTTGTCTTTACACCGGAGTCTCCCCTCCTTTTATAGGGTAAGGAGAAGAGCACCGTACAAGTACCGGGGGTACCCGGACGCCCGGTGGGGGTCCGGTCCTTCCCGAGATATCCCGACACGATCCCGACTAAATCCGTTGCGATCTCTTCTCCTCGGTTCGTGCTCCGAGTCCCTTCCATCCTATTGGTCGAGAGCCCTCCCGGCACCGTAGCCGCGCGGCTTCCCGAGACGTGGCGCACGGGGAAGACGCGCGCACGTCCTGTCGGGCTGCGGCGTCGCCACGAGCACTCGAGTGCCGCATTAACTCCGGGTGGTTGGGGCGTCGGAGGAAACTACCGCGAGCTTCGTCCCCCCCGCCCCGACGCTCCCGCTCCTCCGGTCTTCATGGGCCTCGTGGGCTTCATGGGTCTTGTGGACTTCCTCATCCGCGGGCGCCGTCTTCGTCCGTGGGCTGGAAACGGCCCATGCCCGGTTAGGGGATCCCCGATCCCCCTACACCGACAGGAGCCCCGGCCCCGGCCGCCGACCCGCGGGGTCGGAGCAGGGATGGGGGCCACCCGTCGGCGCCCGGTGCCGCTTGGGTTGCTCCGGGGTATGGCTCTCAAGGAACGGAGCCGCTTGGGCTGCCGAGGCACAACCGCCCCGAGGCGTCGCGTCGCTTCGGTTCGCGTGCGGTGGGCCTGCCCGGCGCCTGCGCTCAAGTAGGGGGACGGCCGGTTGCCCAAGGCACGTCTTCCACTTCGCCCTTCGCCTTCCGTCTTCTCAACTTCTTTCTTGCTGCCGCACTCCCTTCGCCTTCTTCTCCGCCAATCCGCGCCGCCGCTTTCGTCGCCGTCGTCCCCAGCAGCCAAGATGGCCCGCGGGAAGTCCTCAAGCCGCGGTAGTTCGCGCGCACGCTCGCCGTCGGCGGATGCACCGCCGACGGTGCAGCTGCCCGACGCTCGGGTCGATATGTCGCGGCTTTCGCCTTTCTCGCCGGTGGACGGTGATAGGGCCGTTCGTGTTGGGGGCCCTTGCCGCCGCCGACCGGAGGACTGGAGATCCTCCACTTCCTATCCTTCGTCGTCGCCGGCGCCGTTCCCCCGCCTTCTCCGACTTCTTCCCGGAGGTGCTCCGGCGTACGGGATCCGCATGGCGCACCTCACGCCAAATGCGGTCGCGGCGCCGGCCGTGTTCGCCCATCTATGCGAAGGATTTGTGGGGGTGCAGCCGTGCTTCCCCATATTCCAACGCTATTTCAAGATGACGCTTACCAACGCCTCGGAGGTGATCGGATGCGTCCGGCCGACCGTCCGGCCCGACAGCGGGTACATAGAGTACTCGCCTAGCGGTAAGGTGGAGGCGTGGAAGAAGGCCTGGTTCGTGGTCGTTGGTGCGGTGGAAGTAGCACGCGAAAGTACCCGGGGATTTAGCCGGCGACTTGCCGGTACCCGCGGGAGGTGGGCGTCGCGCCCCCGGGGGACGGGCCTCCGGCCGCGGCCACTTCTTCCGCCCTATGCTTGCGCGCGAGGTTCTTCTTCTGCTTCTTGGAGAGGGTGCCCCCGGACTTGGGAGAGGAGGTACCCGGGTTGGACTTCGCCGGCGGGTCGTGCCATGCTTGGGCTTCCGGCGACGGGCGCACTTGTCGGCCAACCGGAAGAGGTCCGTGACCGTCTCCGGCCGGTGTACGCCCAGCTCGCCCAGGATATCCTTGTCTCGGACGCCATGGCGGAAGGCGGAGAGCACCCGGGAGGGGTCGATGCGCGGGATGGTGTTGCGGACTTGACCGAAACGCTGCATGAACGCTCGCAGCGTCTCGCCCGGCTTCGGACGATGCGGTCCAGGTCGATCCGGCTTCCCGGACGCTTCGCCGTTCCTTGGAAGTTGGCCATGAACTCCGGCACGAGCTCTTCCAGGAGCCGAGAGACTCCGGCGCCGGGTTCATGAACCATGACCGAGCCGAGTCCTTGAGGGCCAGGTGGAAGTAGTTGGCCATGATGTCCTCCAAGCCACCAGCGGCTTTGACAGCGGTGGAGTAGATCCGTAGGAACTCGTCGGGGGAGCAGTGCCGTCGTACCTTCTCGGAAGGTCCGGACGGAACTTGCCGGGCCACGTGACGTTGCGCGAGCGCTTTGAGAGGGCCACGCAGCCCCCGAGGAACGAGGGTCGAGCTCCTTTCTCTTACGCTTAGGGTGGCGCTCGGGGACGTCTCCGCCTCGCGCCGTCGTGGTTGTGGGCGAGGTGCGCTCACGCTCGCGTCCCGCTCGCGCGAGCGCTCAATGCCGACGCATGCATCTTCCCCCTCACGGCGGCGCCCGTTGAGGTCGTTGCGCAGGTCGCGGTGCCCCTGCGCTCGCGGAGAATGGACGGAGAGCGAAGCCGCCGGCGGCGCGTGTCCTTGGCGCGGTTGGCGCGGCGGTTGCTGTCGGTTAATGGCTGCTGCAGTTGGCGCGACGGCCCCGCCCGGCGCTTGGCCCGTGCCGTATCCGGGAGCTTACCTACTCCGGTGAGCCACTCCTTTGCCTGCTCTCCCCGCCAGCCCCGCCGGCGGGTTGTTGAGCATGGTCTTCACGGCGGTCGTGGGTCGTCCCCCTCTTCTTCCTGGAAGAGGCGACGCGCAGTGGCGCGCTCGGACGCAGGCGGCGTGACGGCTCGGGCGCGGCGGTCGGCGCCGCGCTGGTCCTCTGCTGCATGCTCGTCCGCCGAGGCGCCGGGACGGTTGTCGTGGACGGAGCGGCCCGCGCGACGACGGTCGCGGCGACGGCGCCCTGTGGACGCCTCGGTTGGAGACGCTATCCTCCGTCCGCGGCGTGTCCGAGGATCTCTGCATGGTTGCGTGGAAGTTCCGCGGTGCGAAGCAAAATCTACGACCTTCCCCTACCGGCGCGCCAAATGTCGGTGTGTGAGTACACCTCCAAATGGGGGCCTGTCAAGACTCCCTTCGGATAGGTCCGGGGAAGAACGGATTCGCTCGTGTTTTAGCATAGATGGTTCAAGTGAGTAAGAACACGGAGGAGTTATCCAGGTTCGGGCCGCAATGGGTGCGTAATACCCTACGTCCCGCTGGTGTGTCTATTCGAGTGTTCTTGTCTTTACACCGGAGTCTCCCCTCCTTTTATAGGGTAAGGAGAAGAGCACCGTACAAGTACCGGGGGTACCCGGACGCCCGGTGGGGGTCCGGTCCTTCCCGAGATATCCCGACACGATCCCGACTAAATCCGTTGCGATCTCTTCTCCTCGGTTCGTGCTCCGAGTCCCTTCCATCCTATTGGTCGAGAGCCCTCCCGGCACCGTAGCCGCGCGGCTTCCCGAGACGTGGCGCACGGGAAGACGCACGCACGTCCTGTCGGGCTGCGGCGTCGCCACGAGCACTCGAGTGCCGCATTAACTCCGGGTGGTTGGGGCGTCGGAGGAAACTACCGCGAAGCTTCGTCCCCCCCGACGCTCCCGCTCCTCCGGTCTTCATGGGCCTCGTGGGCTTCATGGGTCTTGTGGACTTCCTCATCCGCGGGTGCCGTCTTCGTCCGTGGGCTGGAAACGGCCCATGCCCGGTTAGGGGACCCCGATCCCCCTACACCGACAATTACTATAGCCCAATCAATGGTGTGCACCGGCGAATGGGACAGCATGTCACTGCAACCATCGTCCTTTGCGATCCGGTGCACCAGCACCAGGTGTAACGCCCCAAATATTCAACTTAATAGCCTAATCTTTGGTGGGCCTGACTAGTGGTGTTAAGGTCCTATTTGTTTCAGCTTATGGACAAGCTAGATTCTAGAAGTTAGATTATATAATCTGAATTATAATCCAAATTATATAATCTAGATAGGTTGTTTGGCAACTCAGATTAGTATGTCCTTGATCGTTTTTTAAGTATGAATCTTTTGGATAAAGACATTACAATACTTCAGATGAGTTGAAACGAATGCTTTAATAAGAAAACTAGATGTAAATAATGGCAAATTTTTTACACAACTTTTTTGTTTCATATAAAAGATCCAAATGTATGCTTAGTGAAAATTTGAACAAATAAATCAACCAATAGAAAACGACACAAACATCCACGTAGGAGTACAAATCCGTGCGATAATACACACATTCACCGTTCATTCAATCATTTAATCAAGCATCCAGTGAGCAGGATTGCTCCATCGACTCCATGTTCCGTCTAGGCTAGAAGCAAAAGTAATGGAAAAGTAGAGACGAAACAAATAGGTGTGAAGAAGATTATTAGTTCCATATCCTGCCGCTCATGCGTTTTGCCCTAGAACACCTCCCAGCAACGATCTACTCCTCGGGACCACACCACTCCCAGGTGTAGTCCTCCACGGCAGATAGGTCCTGCTACTGCTCGTCTCCACCGGGGCTTGCCTTGAGCAGCAGTGACTTCTTGTTCCTCCTCGCCTGTCATCGCGTTCACCTCCACAGCAACATGATGTAAGAGTGATGTTTTAATTTTGTGAAAAACGAAAATAAACATATTATGGAATATGTGTGAATTTTATCAAAGTAATAAAATTACTGAGTACATATGGGCTGTAGTATGGTGAGGGTTCGTTGTTGAGTGGTGATCATCAAACCATGATTGTTTCATTAATTCCCATTAAGCAATAGAATGTCATTTCATGCATTGGTACTGAGAATTATTTATGATCAGGTGATGCCCCTTCAGAGTGTGCTTAGCTCTCTGTCGATCATTGATTGGTGAAGGTAAGTAAACGTAGTGTTGTGGTCGTGTTTTAACTATTATTTGAATTGCCTCCACTAAATCTGAATCATCACACTAGAAAGATAAATTGCTTAATGGGAACTTTTCTCTGTCTCGAATTACATTTGCCATATTATGGAATATATTTATTTGAATTGGAAGTAGAAGTATAAGATAAGTCCATACATGACAATTTTATATTTTTGCACTTTCCACTGGATGCAAAAGAAGATACCGTAACCTGATGTTGGTACGGTAAGTACCGTACAACAACGCACGTTAAATTAAGCAATGTGGTTGCAACCCTCCTTCTATTTGTTTGGATTTGTGGTAGCAGAGAAGTCATGCATCACATTGTATCGTTTGCATTTGCATTTGCATGTGCGTTGAAGTTCATATTATGAAGTTATTAATATATTATCTCACCAATTGAAGTTATGTGTCAGCTAATACAATATTTTGGTATTGCTATTTTTTTGCAAGGATGGTATTGCTATTTAAATTGTTGTTTAACTAAACCGTGGTTCAAATAATATCGTTAAAGCCATTTACTTGTTGAGGTTTTTCATAAACCCCATGCGCTTTCAGTTTTCTCTCAAGTGCTTGTTTTTGGAGAACATGAACGTGGGATGGGAGTAGCACCACGTCACTTCATTTTTTTATATGCTCATAGTCTTCTCATTGTAGTATTATTGTAGTATTAATAAAGAAATTATAATCACCTTGGTTGGAGTGGTTTACTTGAGTTGTGGTTGTACTGTCTTATTGCTTCTGCATTGCTTGTTCAGTTTATATATTCATTCAATTGTTGGCTATGTGTCAGGTTTTAGAAGCATCCCCTGTATGTTTTTTTTTCGGGATGTTACACCGGGAGAGGGAAAATAATCTTTTTGGAAGCACTCTACCTGACTGCTCCATCATCTCCTCATCTTCGTCACGGCTCATCTTCCTCCACGTTTTGTGAACCACTTACACGGTTGCCCGCTACATGATGGTGCTGAACGTTGGCGTCACCTTCTCTACCCGATCATCATGAAGTAGGAAAGGCACATATTCTCCTCTCACACACTGTGTCTTCTATATTAGCAATTGTAATTTGTGACGCTTGATAGTTGTGGATAGTATGGTAGATGTTCTGGTTTTCTCTGGCATGTTAAACTTGTCTAGATCTTGTGTAGACTTTTCTAGTTCTTTAAGTAATTTTCTTATGTAGTTTATGATTTCTTTCTAGATCAAATCTATTTAATAATAAAAGGAAATGAACTTTCCACCACGTAGTCTAGAAAAAAGAGAAATAGTCTAGAAAATCCCACAAAAAAGCAAAACATCTGGCCATTGATTTTGATTTAGGCGTCACGTGATATCGTCTATTAACCCATTAACTCACCTCCCTCTCTGTAACATACTAGGGTTATCCAGTATTCTTTACGGCCGCCTGTTTCCAATCCTTTGACGATTGCGGCGATGGTGCTGGCAGCTGCTCATCAGCCCTCACAATCGTGGCGTATGGGCGTGTTCATTATCCGGCTGCTGGTCATTGATCGACAAGGCAGGGAACAAAATAGTCGTGTGTGATCCGAGAGGACTCTTCTCATAGAAGAAGAAATCTAGGAAGCAGTGGTTTTGCGCTCGAGAGGAATAGATCCAAGGGGGCAGTTCCGTTTGCTCCATCCATGGTGGTGCTATTGATGACGGGGTAATGTTTCTTGCCATCTTGTGCTGCTCAAGCCTGCAGAATGTGCCTTGTGGATTTTCCTACAACTGAAAAGCACAACCAAATATGGTGCTTACGTTTAAATAAAGCTATCATAAGAAGCTTACTTGGCCTTCACCTGTGGACAAACAGACAAGTAGTGGAAAGCAGACAACCTGTTGTACACAGCAACGTGATTACGGTTACAGATTAGTAACACATCATAGCGATGGTGCAACGTGTGCCGGTGGAGGAGACACTCCATGTCGTCACAAATAACAGGCATCGGTCAGATCAGCAGTACTTAAGGTATACTTGATCGTCTTTAACGTTACCATCCCCTGTTCACGGGCCTTAAACTTTTTCTGGTGTGTGATACATATAATCATTTATTTATATATAATTTAGAAACATTCATTATTCTGCTTGTGATCATATATACTGGCACTGTTACTATGCAATGATCATTTCTTCTGATTGTTCTTGCAAGCAAGGTTTCAGTATCAGACTGATAATCCAATGCTATGAGTTCAAAAGAAAGTTTACCATAGGTTTTTGGATTTTAATATTATTACTTTATTGATTATTACCACAGTTGTTCAAGTGGGAAAGTATCAGGTTAAGTAATTCGGATGCACATAGTCAATCTGTATGAAACAGGGTACACAAAGTTACAAAAGTTTAAAATGAAATATTAGTACTAATAGTTAAGTATTTGTGCAAAAATAATAATAATGAGCCACAGGCTTAAGAGACATAACTTATTCATACTAATTGATGATGAAAATTTTGAACAAAAAAAATGACACTCATATGCCTCCCTAAACGCTAAATACTGGCTTCCCATCCTATTCGGTAAAATACCATCTCTATTCTACTGGTATACATACTAGCCTGTTCTCCATAAATACTTTTTCTTATAGATAAATATCTAATCTCACTTAAACAACACGAACGTTATTATCTTTTACTCTGACATGGAACTTCTAATTCCAATTTCTCCGACGTTTGACAAAACTAAGTAGACTCTTAACCTTCAATGTAACGGATTTCATAAAGTGGTAATATAGGAAACTTTGATGTAAGATGTGGTTCACGAATATTTATTGGCAGTTGGGCACCATGTTAGCAAGCATATTTTCTACCTGGGTAACCATTGTGATCATTCCTATGTAAAATTACACTAATTAATACATAGGACAAGAGATCACCTTTTGCGAATCCTTTTATTTTCTTTTGGTTTCATGGCTAATGCATTACCAAGAGACGGACCCAAAGCCCAAAGGGGGATTTGAGTAAAAAAAGGTCTCATATTTCTTTCAACATGGTGATATGTATGCTTTTGTTAACATTCTAATATCCAATTTTAATATTGGTTGACCAAATGGATTTTTAAAAAGAAAAAATTCATAGTTTCTTAACAAAATTATGAATATCAATCTGAAATGTGAACCAACTACCTAGAATTAAGACATTTACATGATTGAAAGAAGTATTGTTAGAAAAAGGCGGAAATGATTTAAACACAGAAGTTTTCCTTTCTTTGTTGGGGACTGTTGTCCTTATTACTTCTATAATAATGACATATCTAGTCTCAAAGTCAAGAGAATTTTATAACCCAAGAGTTGTGATATTCCTCCTAAAACAATACACAAATATACCTTATACAATCATTTAGAAAAATGCACTTGCACTCTAAAGGCTAGCTCCGTGCAATTGCACGGGCCAATGTCCTAGTTAAGATTAAACTGTATATATTTCTATGACAATCAATCTCTGAGCAAACTAACATATTTCAGCTACAATAATATCTCTCCTCCTTCAGTTTACCTCAAAATGTTGTGAAGCTCTTGACAACTATTACTGATCCTCCCTCAACTATTACTGATCCTCCATTTGAGATGGTGTAACATCAACTCTCAATGCCTCCCATTCCGAGCGAGTAGTTGTCGCACTGAAAATAATCAAATTCGCTCCACCATCCATTGTTCTCTCTTATTCAGATTTTCTTATCATGGGCTCATGTTGTGTCTTCTGCTTCCATTTCATTATGTTATATAGAAGCAAGAAACTGAGATGGTAAGTTCACTTTCACATGAGCCATTCACCAACCAGTATGCAGTACATATTTAACGTTCATGTTTCTTCATTAACATCATCATAAAGAAAGAATTGTTTCTCTGACCACCACATCATTTACTTGTAGGATTCTTAATATTTTGTTGGTGAGGGATACATATGTAAGCTGATATGTGTATACATTTGTATCTCAACATTATGAAATTTGATAAAGCAACATTTTTTTCTACAACGTTATACATTTCACCAATAACTAAAGTTAGTGATAATAGCAATTGTCTTCCATCTAGCTCACATTTTTAACTGGCCACAATCCTTTGTTTACTATAATTCTATTTCTGGTCTCTTGTTATGTAAGCAAGGCTCCAAGTTAGCTGAGGAAGTTTCATATATACAGCCCATTCACCGACCAATCGTACTCACATGATGACTATTGCAGCATGGGGTAATGTGAGTATAGAGACAAAATGTTGGTTTTCTAAAAGTAGAGTTCTATGGTTTTTTGAAAAAAATTCTACAAACTGGAATAGATGATCCTGGCAAGAATATAATACATTTTCGAAAGTCGAGATTATTAACATATTTCAGTAGTATATATGAGCATTGCATAAGTAAATGCACTAGGATGTAGACCATCCAACATAATGTCATTGTCACTTTGTTGTACCATATAAAACAATTAATAATCAAGTAGTAAACTGATATTGAATAATACTGTTGTACAGTTTCAAAGTGTGATGAGTTCATTGACACCATCACAATGTAAACTACATAGTAGAGCGATATGAGTGATCCAGAAACCAGAACACAAGTGAAGGAGTAACTAATGTCTGGACAATCAAATTCGTGTGTCTATGGCTCTTGATATATAATGTTGGGAAATCATCGCAGCGAACAACACGTCCCTGGTGATTGACTGAAGTTGCATTTGCCTTATCAGCGATCATACTGCAGCTTCAGAATAATACATCATCAACAATGGGGCAAACTGACATATTTCAGCTACAACTGTATGATATGTCCTTTAGTCTAGCTAAAAAGTTTTTGAACCTGCAGTCAACAATTACAGGTCCTCCACATGAGATGGTATAACAACTAATCTAAATGCCTCCCATTCCAAACAAGTAGCTATTGCACGGCAAGATCAAATTCACTCCACCATTCATTGACCTTTCTTCATCAGATTTTCTTATCATGGGCTAATGTTGTCTCCATAGCTTCTATTGCATTATGTTATATAGAAGCAAAACATTTGTGAGGTGGTAGTTAACTTTAACATGGTAATTCACCAACCAGTATGCAGTACAAATGTAACGTTCATTTTCCTTCATTAATAACTACATAAAGAAAGAATATATTTACAATGCAAAATGCTGATTCGAGTGCATATTATAGGAAAAGACTACTAAGCATCTGGAGATAATCTCTTTCCTACAATAATGTAAAATGATATTTATATAGCTCTAAGAGCATCTCCAACCGTTCCCTAAATAAGGTTGCTAAATCAAAATTTAGGATGTGATGAGTAAAAATCATTCTCCAACCGTTCTCTAAATGAGGTTGCTAAATTTACCAACTCCCAATTCATAGTCTGGAGGTGTCCTGTGTGTCATTGTTGTCAACTCGCAGACCTGACCACCTCTCATGCCCCTCCTGTAGATGTCCTGTGCCACTCCACCTGCACGTACTGTCATTACGCAACATGTGACCACCTATCTGTAGTTAACTCAATAGGCATGCCGCTCCTGTTGTTGACCATTCATGTTACCTACGGCTACGGCTATGGCACCACCTTGACGAGCTTCATTGCAGCCACACCACCCCCAGAGTTACTTCCTCTCTACGCTTTGAGGACCAGGAGGAGGTCGAGCATAGGGACTATACGATACAATACACTTTACGGAGCATTGTGGCGCCACAGGCCGAAAAAGCCAAAAAAGGATGGGGATGGGATAGACGACCGCTTTTATCTGATTGGCGGCAAAGATGAATTCAGCCCTGCTCTGTCCTGGAAAGCCAACAAACTTACCAAATGGATGATGATGAGCAAATCTGACATCTTTGTACGAATGAAAAAACAGATCATGTTTCAAATAAAAAAAAGTAAACAAATAACGTCAATCGAGAAATGAAAAAACAAACTCACGTGTGGCTGATAAAATCATAGACACCGTCACACGGTAACACCTTTTAGTATGGTCGCCGTCTTTGTTGTACTGTTGTCTAGGCACTGCCTTCCAGCTCAACGATGATCTTTCCGGTGGGGTGCCCCTCCATGCTCTTCTCCCACGCCTTGCTGGCCTGGCTCAACGGGAACCTCGAGTCCACAACCATCTTGAGCTTCCCTTCCTCCATCAGCCCCACCAAGAACTCGAGGTCCGCCTTGCTGGGCCAGAGCATCAGCTGCACCAGCCGCTTCCGGGCGAACGTCACTTTGTGCACGACGCTCGTGAGCTTGGCCGATGCGTTCGGGGTCAGGTCCACGACCTTCCCGGCGTCGCCCAGCACCGGCCTGAACTGGGCCCACCCGATCCCGACCGCGCAGTGGACCACGCCGTCGTACTTGCTCCCCGACGGGCTGCGCAGGCTGGCCCCCTCGGGCGTCTTGTAATCGAGCACCTCGTCGGCGCCCAGGCTCCGCACCAGCTCCGTGCTGCCCGCGCCGCAGGTGGCCGTCACGTGGAGGCCGGCCAGCTTCGCGAGCTGCACCGCGTAGTGGCCCACGCCGCCGGACGCGCCGGTGATCAGCACGTTCTGGGCCTTGCCGGTGCTGCCGTCGAACTTGGCCCCGATGGCCCGCAGCGACTTGAGTGCGGTGCGGGCCGCGATGGGCAGCCCGGCGCCGTCGGCGGCGGATACTCCGGGAGGCCTCTTCACGGTCAGTTTTAGTGTTGCCACGGCGTACTCTGCGAGTCCACCTCCGTACTGTCATCACAGAAGGAGAAGAGAGAGGCATCGTAGCTTTGTCTTAGAAAAAAAAGATTCAATTTTGCCTGATAATATCCTTCATGTTGCCTGGAAAGTGGAGCTAGAGCCGTGGAGTGTGCTTACTAATTCGTTCAGCGTGGCAACCACTCTATCTCCAGGTTTGAATCCGTTGACTCCAGGACCAACAGCAACTACCACTCCTGCCACGTCAACCACTGCAGAAGACCAAAGAATTAGCACTAGTCATATTCATAATGATTATTATAACATTTAAATAGGAGAAATACTTCAGTGAGCATAGGGGCATGTGCCCACCCTAGCTTTTCTTCTAATTGTGGTTAAATATAAATATTGAATCTCTGATTATACTATTAAACATGTCATACTAGTTGTAAATGTGTTGTCAAATCATAAATTGAAGTACAAAAACATCAAATTCTGGAAAATTCATGAAATTCTGTTAAATTTGATGAATTTGTCAGAATTTGATATTTTTGTACTTCAATTTATGAATTGATAACATGTCTACAACTAGTTTGACATGTTTAATAGTATAATCAGAGATTTAATATTTATATTTAATCATAACTAATCAAAAAGCAAGGGTGGGTACATGACACTATGCTCACAAAAGTCATTCTCTTTAAATAGGCCTCAGAGTAATAACATTTATCTACAGGCAAAGAGATCACAAAACGGGCAATATATACGGCCAATAAAATCCCAGCAGTAGAATGGGCAATGTATTGTCAGCGTGCATATATATGGTGTTTTCCACAGTACTTAAATTTGGACAATTGAAGTAAAGGGATAACCAGCACAAACGAGAAGTGAAAAAAAATAAGAGGCAGCGCCATGAAATCAATGTTGGCATATATTCGTGTTCCTATACCTGCAGATGAAATTAATGGTAACTCTTGACTCGAAGTGTCTCAAAGTAACTACTGTTACAAAAAAAAATACATGGCTCGCGAGAGATGAAGATTTACTACCTGGGATATAAGGAAACCTAAAAGGCATCAGAGGCCGCAGCATCCCTTTCTGCATCTTCCAGTCCAATGGATTCGAGCTTGCAGCCTCCAATTTCAACAGAAGTTCGTTCTTCTTTGGAGTGGGAACAGGAACTTCCACATGCTGAAGTAGTGGTATTACAAAAATGGTTGACTAGTTTCTTTTCAAGAAAAGAATCTAAAAACTACACATATGTTATGTACATATTAATGCAACAAAAAAACACCTTTATGTTCACTATCAAGGCCTAGAAATTTCCATATTGCTCGGAGAAAAAAAGTAAAAATTACCCACCTTTATCATTATAAAAAAACTTAGACTAAAATACTCCTTCACATATTATAAATTATCGATCACTGCCATTATGGAAAAATAGAATGATATAACCCTATATATGTTGGTAAATTACCCAATATTGCCATTGTAAAAATAGACTAAAATCCTTTTTCACATATTTTTTAATTGCTAACCACTACCATTATGAAAATATAGACCAAAAATTATCATATGATATATGTAAATTACACACCTTGGCATTATAGAAAAGTCACCTCCACAATAGTAAAATATTATATATAGTTTTCCCCTTAAATTGTACATCACTGAGATGAAAGACCATAGACATGATCAAGTGAGTAGATATGGAAGCAAGTGACCATATATAGATATTCCCTTCATCACTGACATGGAAGACTATAGACATGAGCAAGTGAGCGGATATGTGATAGCTGGAACTGGCAGTAAGACTGCACTGCCAAACGAAGTCAGGAGATCGTGTGGAACAAGAAACCAAGTAGAAAAAACTAGATAAAATAAACATCCACATTCGTTCTCAATATATAAATTCTCATTAATTGGCCAAATAAGAGAGAAATATTACCCACCACTGTCGTTATGAAACATTAGCGAAAAAAAACTACTATAGATTTTTTTCTTTTAAAAGAGTAAAATGCATGAATAAATAGTCATTGTGCTTTGGCTGTTGATGCAAATTCATGTATAAGAAAATTTGGTAAAGAGGGGATAGTGAGGCATCCATGTGGATAGTATCAATGGGGGAGTTCGGATCGGATACGAAGTTGAATAATACCATGGCACAGTTTCAAAGTGTTGATTTCTTTCACTCCAGCACAAAGCAAACTAGACAGTAGAGCGATTGAAGTGTTCAGAAACCAGAACACAAGTGAAGGAATAACCAAGGCCTGGACATCAAAATTCTAGTGTCTATGGATCATGATTGAATGATGAAAAATAATCACAGAGAACAGCAAGGCTTTGGTGCTTTGACTGCAGTTGACATATCTGCGATCATACTATAGCATTAGCATACAATCAACTTCCGAGCAAACTGACATATTTCAGCTGCAATCATATCTCAGCTCTTTCAGTCTACCTAAAATCTTTCTGAACCTCTTGCCAACTATTACCGATCCTACACATCAAGTTGTATAATAACAATTCTCAATGCTTCCCATTCCGAGCGAGTAGCTATCGCCATTGAAAGATCAAATTCAATCCACGATCCATTGTTCTCTCTCCTTCAGATTTTCTTATCATGGGCTAATGTTGTCTCCGTAGCTACCATTGCATTATGTTATATAGAAGCAAGAAATATGTAAGATTGTGGGTTAACTTTCGTATGGGTATTCACCAACCAGTATGTAGTACAAATATTTAATGTTCTTGTTTGTTCGCTAACTACAAAATGTCTGACCAATACAACATTTACTGTCAGGATCCGGAATTTCTTGATGGTTAGACATATCAATATTTCCATGGACATCTAGAACTTGATAAAGCAACAATGTTTTGCTACACAGTGTACCAATACGTTCACCAATGATTAAGCTAATGACGGAGGCAATGGTCTTCTGTCTAGATCAGAGTTTTAACTCGCCACAACACCTGAATCTTTCATTTACAAGAATTTAAGCTGTTGTAGCAATATAATGAAACCTTTGTGCGTCATATCTCAATAATCCTACTTCTCAATATATGTGCAATGCAAAATGCTTGATAGAAGTGCATATAATAGGAAAAGAATACTAAGAATCTGGAGATAATCTCTTTCCAACAATGTTTAAATAGGTCTAACCACATCTTCTGATAACTTTTAGCACCAGGTGCCACTTTAAGCATTTGTTCCATCATATTAGAACCTAGGTCAAAAAATAAACCCTTCTTCCTTCAGAACTCATATTTACATGTCCTGAAGGTTACATCTCGATGTTAGAAACATCATTTCCAATTAGTCCATGTTGTTGAATCAAGATATCAACGACTCAATCCATCCACTAGTGAATATAATCCCAACAGAGACAAGGCCATCATGTGGCATCATTGAAACCACCTCTACCACCCATCTGAACTCCCCCAATGAGCATTTTACTCGTTACAAAAGTTTCTAACACATGATTTTTCAAAGTATGTAGGAATATGAAGGTAATGACCATATCTACATGTAGGAGCCAATTTAATGGTTGTAATTTACAATTTGATGAGTACAATGGTTAAATTGGAATGTTGGAGCAGGTGCAATGGTTGTTCGTGCAATTTACTTTTAAAGTTGCCCACCACTCTCAATATAAAAGAAATACTTGGATATCCCGTACATATTATTTATCTGCTCACTATTTTTATTACAAAAGTAGATGAATATGCTTATAATAACCTAATATCTCTATTGATATGAGAAGTAAAATAATAATGATAATAATAATAAGTTAGTAACTCATGTAAGATAATATACCAATAAGTTATTATTGTATTAAAGATGTTAGTCTTTTCTTATCGGTATTACAAAATACCTGAATCAGAAAATTGGATAACCTATTGGTTTCTAATATATGTGTAAGAAATATCAAACATAAAAAATGAAGGAAATTGAAAAATCTGACAAATTTTCTAGACAATAATTGATCATAAAAATTCACATAATCAAGGTAGAAAATGGGCATACTTGGTGATGGCTTAAGCCCTTAATGTAATAGTTTACATTTTTGTTAATACAATATATAGTATAAATTGAAGATTTTTTACTTAATTAATTTATTTAATAAGATATCAATTATCAAACCGAGTTGCATAAATGCGCAGGTAGGTTAACAAGTTGCAAATTATTCGCATGGAAAGGCAAAAAACCTTGTTTGACTCATGTAAGAACGCAAGTTGACATCTGGATCACCTGTCACGCACTTCAATAAATGAACTTTTGCTGGTCTGAATTTGTGGTTAAGGATAAGGCCCTGTTTGGGTGTTATACTTTATGAAAATAGAAGTATTAAGAACCATGATTTTAGAAGCCATTGTCAAGCAAAGCTATGATTTAGAAAAAAGAGGTTAGGAATGGAGTTTTTAAAAACTCTAAAATATATAGTTGCACTTTTACCAATACCATGGTTTTTTAAACTTCATACCTCCTAAAACCAAAGTATTTTTACAAAACTCCAAAAATACTTTATATCCAAACAAGGCCTAAAGTCTATCTTCAAGTAAACGAAGCTTTATTCTGAGATTAAAATAATACTCATGCTGGTTCTGATTAATCTTTATAACTGGCATAAATCAGCAAGTTACGAATTCATTATCTTTCTATTTTTCAGAAAACGACTTCGCTACTTGTTCGACAATTCTTGTAGTTGTAGCTTCAATCACCTGGATGAAATTTGCATGGAGATCCGCATAGACTGGCAGCCTTTTCCCCTTCTAGTGATAGGAGTTTTCTGGTCCAAACTAATAACCATTATTTTTTGCAACTAATGGTCATTAGTTGGATCCAAAGGTGTAGATTTAATTTTAAAAATTAACAACTAAATGACTATTATTAAGGATAATACTGTCAAAGTAGTATGTTTATAATACAAAAATTCATCATAACTAAAAAGTTAGTCATTTATATTTGAATTTATTATAAAAATATTTATTACAAATTTAATCAATCATCATCATTATTATTGTAGTCAATTTTTAGTATATTTAACACAAATTTGTATAAATAAAAAATATTAATTCTTAGTACAATTACTAAACTACCCTTCAACTAATGGTCATTAGTTGAGGAAAAATAACAAATCAGCAAATTCCTATCTAGTAAAAATCAACAAATCAGCAGTCCCACTGCTAGTAACCTTTGCCTAGTAATCAACAATCGTGTCACGCACTACCGAATTCACTATTCAGCAAATAAGATCATCCACAAACAATGTGGCCGATTCAGACAAAATGGTATAGATGAAATAAAAAAATTGAGATTCGGCGGCGCAGTGTTACCTTGAGGCCCGCAGCGCCTCCGCCATAGGCGTCGTACTGCATGGCCCGCATCTTCGCAGGGAGCTCTTCCGTCGATGGTCTGGCAGCAGCGGCCATTGGGTAGAAGAGAAGAGAGCAGCCGACCGGCGGGGAGACTCGCAGCCGAGCAGAGCTCGTAGTTCTCTACGGCGTGAGTACCTTTCGTGGGTGGCTTTGCCTTGTCGGTTAGATGCCTGGCTGCGCCACTGCGCCTTCGGTTAGATTGTGTAGGTGGCTTCGTCTGGTCGGGATCGCGAAGTCACCGGCCGGTTGGTGTAACAAATTAGGACAGCGACGGGGCAACATATATTTTGGCTTCACTCGGGTATCCACATTTTACAACTAGTATCCACTGGCAAAAGGTGGATTACCATGGTTGTTATGTACAACAAGTTGCTACAAAACAAGGTTGAATGGGAATGGATTATTTTGGAAACTACCGTTGCAAATTAAAGTTACCGATGTTGAATCATACTACCTCTGTCCTATTGAAAGTGTCGTTCTCGCTTTCAAAGAAGTCAAACCTTTTTAACTTTGACCAAAAATATATAAAAATTATAAATATTTATTAAATATAATTAGTATCATTAGATAGATAATTGAATCTACTTTTATAATTAACTTATTTATAGATACAAATATTACTAATATTTTCTATAAATCTAGTCAAAGTTTAAAGAGTTTGACTAGCACGGATATCATAGCGACACTTTCAATAGGACGGAGGGAGTACTTCATACCATTTCATATTTCTTAAGTGTTGATTTATTTCAGTCCAGCACAGACAACTCTAGTAAACTACGCAGTAGGGCGATATAAGTGCTCCGGCAACCAGAATAGCCATCCATCCAAGGCCTAGACATCGAAATTCAGGTGTCTATCGCTCATGTTACAAAGTTGATAAACCATCCCAGAAAATAGCAAGGCTATGGTAGGCGACTGAAGTGGCATTAGGCATAGCAGCGATCATACTGCAGCCTCAGAATAATGTGCAATTGATCCTGGAGAAAACTAACATATTTCAGCAACACCTCTATTGCATCTTCTTCAGTTTAGCTTAAAAGTTTTTGAACCTACTGCCAACTATTACTGATCTTGAACACAAGAAGGTACGACAACAACTCTCGGTGCCTCCCATTCCGAGCGAGTAGATATCTCACTGAAAGATCAAATTCACTCCACCATCCATTGTTTTCTCTTCTTCAATCTTTCTTATCATTGGCTAATGTTGTCTCTGTAGCTTCCATTGCATTATGTTATATAGAGGCAAGAAATGTGTCAAGTGATGGGTTTAATTTCACAGGGTCATTCACCGACCACTATAGTAGTACGTACTTAACGTTCACGTTTCTTCATTAACTACTAAAGAAAGAATTGCTTCTCTCACCAACATATCATTTACTGTCAGGATCCGGATTTTTTTTTTTTGGTCAGGGATATCAGTCGATATGTGCATACTTTTGCATCAACATGTAAAGTTCAATAACGCAACATTCTTTTGCCACAATAATGTAAAACGTTTCGCCAATGATTAAAGTTAGTGATGAAGGCATTGATCCTCAATCTAGGTCTCATGTAAAGTTCAATAAAGATACATTGTTTACCTGATCACAACACACCAGAATCCTTTGTTTACTATACTTCATTTCCAGTCTCTTGCTATGTATAAGAAATGTTCCAAGTTGGTGGTGAAAGTTTTACAGAGTTCGTTCAGCGACCAACATGCCGAGATGATGACTATTGCAAAGGTGAGGTAAGTAAGAATAAGAAATGAAATGTTAGCTTTCTTAAAGTAGAGTTTTGTGATTTTTTGACAAAAAATCTCATTTTTAATAAAAGGAGATAACTCTTCCAACTCCATCTCTAGAAAAAAAAATAGGATACAAATTCTCACAAAAAAGAAAAACATCTCGCCTTTGATCTGCTTTCTATGTAATCTTATATTACCATCCAGTAGTTAATATCCCAGTCGTCACGTATGTCCCTTCTTTTCTGATGTATACCAATGCCCTCATCCTTACCTATACATATTCGGTATACAAAAATCATCATATCGCTACCATAGCATCCTTGATCTGGACCTCGATCGTGTTTATCCGTATCAAGTATCCAGTGCCAATTGAACTCCATGTCCCAAATATCTCGAGCACGCCAGCTTCCTCAGGTCTCCAAGCCTCCATATTTTTGACACACTTTCTATTTGGTTCCTTAGCTAGGCTGACTCCAACAACGCAAGGCAACATGGGAGGCAAAGCCAAAACGCCTACTGGAGCGCTGTTGTGCACGGTAAAAGTTCTCCAACAGCGTAGGCAAACCGGGCAGATAGTTTGTATAGGAGGAGAGAGAGGATGATGTAAAAATAGAGTACCCCTCTCCTCAAACGCATCTATACAGTGTCCAACGACTGGGAGGCTGAAGCGGAGCGTGAGGGCGAGCAGGCAGCCGCGCGCGGGACAAGCGGAAGGACTCACGCAGGGGCGGCATGCGGGAAGAGTGGCTCCGGCGGGCGTGCTGGACCGGCTATGCGGTTGCTAGAATCTCGCCGGAGAGACAACTCTAATGTTGCCAGCAAGATCACGGCCAACACACACACACACACACAATGAATATAACGTGGTTTGGGGCTGCAGAATTGGTAGCATTTCTCATTTCTATTCCTCTGTTTATATACACAAATACGAGGGAAAGAAATAATGGAATTCCATCAGCGATACAGAAAAGACCACACCATAATTAGCTTCCTAAAAATAGACTAGCCAAACTAAGGAAAGCGAATAACTAATTTAGGCACGCAGGGATTATTTCCTACAATCTCCTCCTAAGCCTTTTCGTGCTCAACATTGATCGGGCCGATCTTTGATCTCAGCTCATGGAACTTGGTCTTACCAAGCGACTTCGTAAGAATGTCGCCTAGTTGTTCTTCGCTCCTGGTGAACAACACATTGATCGAGCCCTCTTCTTCACACTCTCGGACTAGGTGATATTTCACCCGGATATGCTTGCTATGTCCATGGAGTTATTGTCCACCAACAGCAATGGCACACTCGGCGTCTTCCCTTGCATTTCTGGTAGCAACAGAGTGAGCCACAATGCTTCACATGTCGCATTTGCAGCTGAAATATACTCCGCTTCACAACTGGACTGTGCCACCCGTTCTGGTTTTTAGATTGCCAAGTGATTGGGCTGTCAGATCATGCATGTCATGCTCTTGTTAGCATCGTCATCTCCAGCATAATCGCTATCGATGAATCCTATCAGCTGAGCTTCTTTCTCATTCTTCCCCCAAACCAGAGGCCCCAATTCTTGGTAACCACCACATAACGCAGGATGTGCTTCATAGCAGTAAGGTGATCCTCTCGCGGCTCCTCCAGGAACCGACTCACATAGCCAACCGAGGCCGCAACATCAGGGCGAGTGTTTACCAGGTATCTCAAACTCCCCACGATGCTTCTATACTTGGTGGCGTCAACCGGTGGCTTCTCACCGAGCTTACTCAGCTTCAGTCGCGTCTCCATGGGCCCTTGGCAAGGCTTACACCCGACCATGCCGCTTCTCTCCAGAATCTTTCCGGCATAGGCACCTTGGCCCAACGAGTTTCCCCTCGCGCTCTGCTTCACTTCAATGCCAAGGTAGTAGTGAATCAGGCCGATGTCGCTCATCTTGAACGCGGCTGCCATCTCCTTGAACACCCCGATGGCACCGGAGCTCGAGCCGGTCATCACAAGGTCATCAACATAGACCTCGACCACCAGTTGTGCATTGCCATTCTGCCCGACGTAGATGGCGTGCTCCGATGGACTCCTCCTGAAGCCAAGCGACAACGGTGTCGTCCAGCTTGGCGTTCCGGGCGTGTGGCGCTTGGTGTTGGCCTACAGCGCCTTCCGCAGCTTGAGCTTAGATGGCGTGCTCCGATGGACTCCTCCTGAAGAAAGCTGGCTGCTCGACGTAGACCTCCTCCTACAGGTCGCCATTCAGGAACGCCGACTTGACGTCCATGTGGTACACCTACCACCCCTCATGCGCTGCAAGGGCGATGAGTAGGCGCAGTGCGTCGAGACGGACCACCGGCGCGAATACCTTGTCGTAGTCGATGATGTGCAACTGTGCGTAGCCCTTCTCCATGTGGCACTCCTTGTGCTTGGAGACCGCTCCGTGCTCGTCTCTCTTCACCTTGAAGACCCACTTCACCCCGATTGCTTTGCAATCGGGTGAGAGGTCGGTGAGGCACCAAGTGCCATTCTCCTCGATGGACTCCATCTCCTCCACCCTCGATCGCCTCGTCGACCACCGGTGCGACATGTACTCAGGTGGTGTACTCCACCGTGAACATGTCCTTCCCGCCGATCGGCTCCCTGCCGCCACGGCTGGCACCCTAGTCCCGTTGTGCTTGCTCGTCGAACACCATGTCGCATGTCATGTGGACACACTTCGCGATGGGGTCGTAGGCTCGATACTCCTTGGAGCCACGCTCGTAGCCGATGAAGATCATCTTCCAGCCACGGTCATCGAGCTTCTTCGGGTGCGACATCGTGTTCCGAACAAAGACGATGCAGCCGAGAGACCCGAGATGGTGCACCACCATCTTCTTCCCGTGCCAAGCCTTGAACGGGGTTATCCCATCCACCCTCTTCGTCGGGCATCGGTTCAGCACATACACAGCTGTGTTAACTGCCTCACCCCATAACCGGTCGGGAGACCTTTTATCTTGAGCATGCTCCTCGCCATGGCCACTACCGTGCCATTCCGGCGTTCGACCACTCTGTTTTGCTACGGGTTGTAAGGCTCGGTGTGCTAACAATGCACGCCCTCGGCTGCGTAGTACTCTGCGAACTCGGTTGAAGTGAACTCACCACTGCGATCAGTTCGGTGCGCCTTCGGTTTGATGTTGGACTCGCCTTCCGCTGCGCCTGGATCTCCTTGATGGCAGTCACTGCACGATCCTTCGAAGGAATCGCAGCTACCCAAACGTACCTGTTCAAGTCATCCACCAATAATAGGAAATACTTGTTACCTCTAGGCGTCACGAGGCAAGATGGGCCCCCTAGAGGTCACCGTGCACCAACTCGAGGCGTTTACGTGACAGGTACTCCGCTTGTGCTGGAAATGAGGTGTGCCTTTGCTTCTCGGCTTGGCACGCCTCAC
Source organism: Chloris gayana (assembly GCA_031894775.1). Classification (NCBI taxonomy): domain Eukaryota; kingdom Viridiplantae; phylum Streptophyta; class Magnoliopsida; order Poales; family Poaceae; genus Chloris; species Chloris gayana. Next base: position 217,505 of record JAUNZO010000981.1, on the reverse strand, counting down.
ACAAGTGGTGGACCAGCCCAATTCTCGGTAGGCCACGCACTAGCTCCTTCCGGGCCAGCTTCCTCGGCGCCGCCATGTTGACATGGCCGAAGCGCTCATGCCGGCGCCACGCCTCCTCGCTGTCTCGCTCGCGCAGTGCCGGGCATGACGGTTGTGCCACCTTGAGCTCGAGCTTGTACACGCGGTGACCCACTTGTACCACCTTCACCGGTAGTTGGCCACCGGGCTTGCGGATCATCAACCCATCCTCAATCTTCGTCTTGTAGCCACAATCGTCAAGTTGCTCGATGTTGATGATGTTCATCGTCGACCGTGGGATGAAGTACACCCGGAAAGCGACTCGAGCTCGCCATTCTTACACTCGATATGTGCTACCGTGTCATCACCGAACCGCACGGTGCTAATCGCGATCGTGTCGAACGTGGAGAAGGCGAACCTGGATTCGGACATATGGTTGGTCGCGTCGGTGTCGAGGACCCAAATCTTTGCCTCCTGGTCCTTCTCTTCTCCAAGGTGGGCGAGCACCCTCTCCTCTCGGATCTCAATTTGGGCCACGAATCCCGTCGACTGGCCTAGATCTATTGTGGTCATGCTCACGGCCCTCCTGCAAGACCGGATGACGATGGTGTGCCTTCGGGGTGCGGCGGCGGAGTGAGGTCGAGAGTTGGGGATGCCATCACGAGCCGGAGCGAGGCCTCCTTCTCCTCCTGCGTGACATGGGCCTACTTCATCTTGGGCTTCGACCTGCATTCTTGAGCCCGGTGGCCCATCTTACCACAATGTCGGCATTCATCGTCGGTAGGCTGGTTGGATTTTGACGGCCCACTAGATGACGACCCGTCGCGCCTGCGGCTTCGCCCCCTCCTGCCACCTCCTCTATTCGTGCCACCGCCACCTCTCGCGCCACCGTTGGAGTGGTTCTTGTCCTCATGCTTCTTCCTCCGGGAGTCCCACTCCTCCTCTATGAGGTACAACATGCCTCGTGATGCAACGATGCCGACACCTCCTCAAAAGCCTCCTCTACCTCCTTTAGCCATCCGACCAGATCGGCGACCGACATGGTGGACACATCCAACAATGTCTTGATCACAATCGTGATATGCTTGAAGCGGGGTGGTAGACTACGGAGGATCTTCACGACGATCACCGCGTCCATCACCTCCTTGCCGAGCGTGCGGAGATGTATCACCATGTTGTTCAGGTGCAACGCGTAGTCCTCCACGGTCTCGCCTTTGTTGAACGAGGCGATGTCAAATTTCCAGCGTAGCTGCTGTGTTGTCAACTTATTGACATGATCTTCCCCGACCCTCATGGTCGCGATCACACCCCAGGCCTCCTTGGTCGTCTGCTTCTTCACGATCATCGGTACCATTTCTAGAGGTACCACACCGCACAAGGCGTCAAGCACCATCATCCTCTCTTGGCAATCAGCACCGCCACTCTCGATGACGTTCCACAACATCTGCGCCCTCAGCTTCACCTTCATCAGGAGCGCTCAATCCGAGTAATTGATCTTGGTGAGGACGGGGTAACCAGTCCCGCCTCCAACCTCACGAATCACCCGCCGGATCACCACACTCTCAGAGATCTCGGTCTTAGCGCCGTTGCCATTAGTCTTGTCGTCACCGGCCATCTCTCGGGCTCGTAGCTAGCTCTGATGCCAATTGTTAGAATCTCATCGGAGAGACAACTCCAAGGTTGTCGGCACACACAGGGCAAGATCATGGCTAACACACACACACATACACAATGAACACAACGTGGTTTGGGGCTGCAGAATTGGCGGCATTTCTCATTGCTATTCTTCTATTTATATAAACAAATGCAAGGGAAAGAAATAATGGCCTTCCATCAGCGGTACAGAAAAGACCACACGATTATTAGCTTCCTAAAAATAGACAAGCCAAATCAAGGAAAGCAAATAACTAATTTAGGCACGCAAGGATTATTTCCTACAGCAGCAACACCGTGCGCGCTGGCGCAGACTGGGTCATCTGTGCCATGCTCTGGGAGGACGACAACCAGATGGTGCGGGGGCTGTTGCCGGCATGTAGGAAGAGGGCTTGCCATCGTGCTGTGGGTCCCGACTTTGCCGGCGGTGGAGGAAGTGGAGCCGTCCGCAGCCGAAGAAGCTGTGGACAATGGAGACGGCGACAGCGCGGTGGCGTGTACCGGTGCCCGCAACACTGCATGGCACCCACCGTAGCTGCCTGTGGTCAGACAGGCAAGCCCTTAGTCTACAGACGAAGTCATAGATTACATGACGCTGGGAGGACGCACCGACCTGTGACTACAAAAAATACATGGGGCAACAAGCGGCAGCGGCACGCCGGCCGAGCTACGGCATGGCAGAGGATTCAGGAGGATCAAGCAGTGACCGGTGACCGCCAAGCAGTGGACGAGTCCAGGGCGCGGGCCAAGCAGGGGCGGCAGCATGCAGACCGAGCGGGATACAGTGCGGCCGAGCGACTGGCGGACGAGCACAGGAGCCTTAACCTATGCAATGTCTATTGGAGAGAGAGAGAGACTATAAGAATCGTGTACTGTAGCCACGAGCCTTAACCTACTGTAGCGGCAGGTTATAGTGGCTCGTGCTTACGTATCCGAGGCTACAAGTAAAACTAGACCAGCCATAGCGAAAAAGAATCACTATAGTGGCAGGTGCTAACATCACCTACCGCTACTCATTAATCGTAAAAATACAAAAATACTTGCCTTTGCCACCGCCGGATCCTGACCTAGCGGTCGCCGATCCAGGATGCCACCACGTGGGTGCCGGATATGCCACCAGGAGGAGGAGGCAGCGATGCTCGAGCCACCGGCCACCAGGGAGGGCGCACGCGGCCGCCGGGAGGAGGAGGCGGCACAACCCAAGCCATCAGCCACCAGGGATGCGCACGCAGATGTCGGGAGGAGGCGGCGACGCTGGCCATCGGGGAGGATCGCGCCCGGCCGTTGGAAGGAGGAGGTGGAGGGTGGAGCGGATCTGGATGAGAGAGAGAGAGAGAGAGTGAGAGGGTGACGGCTGGGGTGAGGAAGAGTGGACGATCAGTTAGAGGTTGGGATCAATTTATATCAAACTCTGTTTCGTGGGTTGGGCCATGATTGTTAGCTATGGGTGACATTTTGGGCCGCGTCTTAAAAGGCTCATAGCCACGGTTGACAACGAACCATAGCTATTGAGCCCTCTATAGTGAGGCCTCATGCGCACTTTATCCCCTCTGTAGTTGTGACCCGTTTTAAAACTGGGGATTATTAGGCTGGAGCAACGAGTTTTTGGGAGGAGTGACTATAGTGGACGATTCGTATAGTTGTCTGTCCTCTTATTAGATACGTACATAGAAACAACCCGCTACCTTATGCTGCTCTTTAGCCTATGATAGAACCTGTTTAATCTTACAAATTCATTTCGTTTGCTAAAATTTGGCAATGTTGTTACAAGCAAAATTATTCGCCACATCACTTCTTTAGACAATGTTTGGCAAGAGGTGTGGCAATACTCTATAGTGCAAGCACACCCTTAGTTCGATACTATATATGCACTATGCACTAAGGCAAGAAGGTAGAAAACTTATATCCTCGTTTGAAAATTGATAACAAGACAGCCACGCCTGGATACAGAGCTGGCACTTACACATAACTTGAGTCTGCTTTGATTAATAGACTTCCAATGGAGTTTACACATCACTTTTTTTTATGGCAGAGTTTACACATCACTTGAGTCTGCTTTGATTAAAAGACTTCCAGTGGACAATTATGATGATCAGTGTTGCAATTAATTGTTGACCAATATCTATATAGCTTTAACCCCTGCACGTATTTTGGTATAAACATCACATCAAGAAATTGTACAATGAAATGAAATAATATGCCAACTGATCATCATAACTTGAGTCTGCAATTGGAAAATGAATTAATAATAAGTTGATAAAGTGCTCACTGTACTAGCACGAGCGTGGCTCAGGCTGACATACATCTTTAAAACTGGGGATTATTAGCATCTTTTCAATGGGATATAAGCACTGCCGAAGTGAGCACTTGCATGTCTAAAGACTATATATACAACATAATGTCATTGTCACTTCATTAAACCATACAAAAGAATTAAGAATCATGTAGTAAATAAATCAACACATTCAATTATGCACAAAAACTATTCTTGAAAAATCACGGCTAGCACCTTAGTCCTTCTAATATAAACATGATTTTGAGGTGATATATAGGGTCACCTACAAGATCCCGCTATATTAATGAATCAGCATTTACAAGAATGACTTTCAGCGGCAAAACTATAGAAATTTGCAGTGGTACGTCTATATGACAGCTGCACACTACTACCCCTTTTGTTATATTTTTTAAGTAGAATAGTAGTGGTGAGGGCCCCAGATGTGCGATGTTGTAAGTATATGACCCGTTGTTGAAAACCTCTTTATAGTAGTGATCCTTCCCTTTGGTGCGGACTGAAATAAGTGCAGACAAAATGCTCGAGATAGTTCAATTATTAGCTAGTCATCATGATGACATACACGGTTAGATATAATCTTATCTGATGCACGGGTTTTCAATATGCAATACACTGCTTTGCCCACCAATGATCACCTTGACACACATGACAGAAGTGAGAAGTTCAAGAATTCTAAAGAGAATTTTGACCTCGCTCCACTCACCACACCATGAAAATGTACAAGACACGCGTTTTCTTTCCCCTCAATCCTTTGAGCTTTCTAAAGAACCTTTTCGGATATTGGAGAGACTCGTAACATGGAATTGGTGAAGAGATGTGATCAATGAGGGTTTGATGAAAAACTACAAAGAGGTAGAATTGAAAGATGACCCTTTGCTAAAAGCTCCTGTAGTCACGAAGCAAGAATGGCCCGTGGAGATCTGCAAATCCCTTATATTGGTGGCCAAGACATTGCCCCATAGCTCCTTTCATATTCGTGGCTTTATTATCCTTGATCTCCCTGGTGCATCATGGACAAAGATCATAAAGAGAAGCCCGCACAAGAAAAAACATGCTCGAACTTTGAGGCTATTCCCAAACCTCGTAGCTAAGGTTCTAGCAACTCTCTCCACCAGAAAGCCACGAAGATCCCATTGCCCACATTCAGAACTTTGAGGAGATATTCTCCACACATCCTATTATAAATTCTCAAGGGAAGAACTAATATGGAGTATTCTTCTACTCTTTAGGTGGATGCGCTAAGGGCCGGTACCTAAGGTACTTAATGACAAGGGGTGGTTTAACATTCAAAACCCCAAAATAGGCATCTTGCAAACCCATTGGGATCATCTCAAGTATGACTTTAGACAACATCTTTATCCTCATGAGAAGTTTTGTCTTTTGCAGGCCGACATAGAAAATTTTAAACAAGAGGGCGAAGAGCCCGTAAGAGCTTGTTGGGGCATTTTATGTCCCTTGTCTTTGGCAGCCCAAGGATTAACATTCAGGATGACAAGCTCTTGCTTAATTTTGTGAAAGGTCTCCACACAAAGAGCGCTAAACTTTTGAGAGAATCCAGTGAAGGTCCTTTCCATAGAAAATGTATGGAAGAAGCTTGGTCACTATCAACCACATCACCCAAGCCAGTCAACACAAGACACATCCCACACCTACAGAAGGATCGAATCTGAATCATGTGCCAAATAGCGAGGGGAAGGAGCATGAGCATACCTTTGTTTCCACAACCACTACTAGCCCAATCCATGACCCACCAATGTCTTGTCCCTTGGACCATTGCTCTATCTTCAATGACCCTCCATTGGAAGGCGATTTGCAGCATGAGAATACCAATTGGGACAAAATGCATGAGCAAGTGTGGTATGTTGAAATTCTTGAGGACTCAAAGATCAAGACTATGAGCTTCATCATGGAAAATTATTTAGCTCTTCGAGTCACAAGAGAATGCTCAAATCAGCCATGATGGCTTCTTCCACGAGCACCCCCCCCCCTCATATTCTTTTCTCTACTACATAATAATCCTAGTACGGTCGTCATTGCGATATTTTTGGTGTTGGTTTTGTCGTTCGATTGTTGGACTCCGTTTCCTTCGTTGTTGGAGTGGACTCCGTTCCCGTTTCGTTCAGTCGACTGCCATTTCGTTCATCGTTCGAGTGCTGAACTCCGATTCATTCTTATAAAGTCCAAGGTTTCCCTCTCTCTAAAACAAATCCCAATCCACGTGCACTTTTAGACGCCGTCGTAGATGTCGTCGTATTTTTTGTACTAGACAACATTGAAGAATTAGTACCAAAAAGAAGAATTTGAAGAACACCAGTGACTTCGCCATAACATGGCGCCTTTGCTTTTATATTTCTAAGCCATCCTTTAACTCCCTTTAGCACTCCATGTGAGCTCGAGTTTTAATCCATGGCGGCAGCTTCGTCTATCGACCTAGGACGAAGACTACCGGTGTTTTTTTCGTTTCTGGGCTCGGCTTGCCATTTTACTGTTTTCCTTTATGGGCTGCTTTTCGCTTCGCTCCAAAGAAAAAGAAAACAAATATCAAACACCAAGATTCTGTTCATCAAAATACAATATAGCAACAACAAATCCCTTTACCAAAAGTTTCATAGGTTTATACCAAACATTCACAAACAATATACAAGCAGCAAAATTATGAAAACTCATGTTTCTTTTTTGTGGTCTCTTCAAATGTCTTTGCATCAATAATATAAATTAAAATTTTGTACATGCCTGTAGCGAAGCGGGCACTTTGCTAGTAGAGAATAGAAATCTAGAGGGATGGTGGTAGATGCTTATGTGTTTCATAAACATAGCAAATCTCGTGGTCCTTGTTGTGTGCCTCACATTTAGGTATGCAATGAGTTGATAAGTGTTTCGTGATGGAGGGAGCAACATTACTAAAACAACACTTTGAAAGAGAGCTCCCACAGTCAAGATTATGACTTTAAGTAAGCACTAACGGGAGGTAACCTGATTTTATTTATTTACTATATAAAAATTTTAAAATAAAATGAGCTCGGCAATAATATGGCACAATTTTGGCTTGTTCCTTCGGGATCTTTTTCAGCTAACCATTGCAGGTTACACATCAAAAAGGAACAAGAGGACACGGTGCGAGGAGCACTATAAACAACAATCATTTTGGTATCCCTTGTGTCACCTACCCCGTTGTTGTTTGTGTTCTTTGTTATGAATGGAAAACTTCTTGGCAAGCATGATAAATGGAAACTAAAGCTAAAACTTCCTTCTCCGTCATGCTTGTTGTATAAGGATTGTTCCTTGCATTCTTTCATGGCCCATGGGAAGTATTCATTGCATAGGAAAACCTTTCATGGCCCGGCGAACAAGGCTGCCCAGCAACTCTAGCAACACCTGCAACTTCAGCAATTCCGGCAAGCACATCGGGGCTAACCAATGATCGGTCGGCCAAGCGAGGCAGGCCGCTGGCCATGAGGACCACCCGACCTTACAAGACGGCCACCCGGTGAGGTCTTGGAAGTTCCCTAGGCCGACCAGCCCTAGGGCTGTCGACCAGACATCTTGTCTAGGTAGTTCCCGACCATGGCCTAGGTAGTTTCCCTAGCCGACCGGCTCAAGCTGCCGGAGGCCCCGGGAAGGTTCCTAGGCCGCCCGGCCTAACCAATTCCTGGTTGGACCCAGTACTTCTCCAATGAAGCCTCCAACAAGAGGCCCACCGTGATCCATAGTGGAAACTTGAAGAAAATCCACTAACAGCCATGGTCGGAGTCAGCCCAATGCTTCATCAAGGCCCATCCGATCCAAACCCTAAAAGCATCGAGCACTAACTTGGATGGCTCAATCTCGAGCGTTGAAACCTAGGCCGGTGGACCGGAGGGATCCGACCCAGGAAATAGCCTCCCAGCGAGTGATCTTAACCATCCGGACCAAGTCGGTTGCTAATCAACTTGATTAACGACCGGTCGGCCGGCCTACTAGGCCGCTTGGCCTAGGGTTTTCAACAAGTTGGTGCCATAAACTTCGCACAACTCTACAAGTACTCCCCCTCCATCATTTCGGTATAAATATGGGGTTATGGTCGCGAGTTTAAACAACACTTGGTGAAGGAAGCAACAAGAGCCACGCTATACACTTAGACACTAGAATAGGAGTGAGAGTGTGAGGTAGAGATTTGGGAAGAACCTAGTGATATCGGCCCCTTCTCCATCTTATTCCTCAGGAATGAACCTCCATCGAGAGTAGATTTCTCGTCCTTCCACCGGGTAACATCTAGTCGTTTCTTTCATTCATTTAATGACTCGATCTCCTTTTATTTATTTCTTGCTTATGGAACTTATGTCCATACTAGATAAAGTGTTTTGCTTTATTTAGTTTTGGTTGCTCTACCTTTCATCATGGTTTGAGTAGTAGCTTCAACATGTATACGTGGTGTATAGACCTAAAGTTACCTAAAATTTGCTCTCAACCACATGGATTGTGAGGTAGATAATTAGGTGGTGGCAGCACCGAAGTATCCAATGTAATCCACCACGTCCGGGTTTGGCCCGTAGGGTTCAATAGTAGTCCTACCCAAGGTCCTTCTCATATCTTTTTGCACCTTGGATGGATATGCCTTGAAGTAAGCAATAGTGAATATTGAAGTTTGATCGTTATCTAAGTAGAAGTTTGTCACGTGAAGCCTTGGCAGGAGGACCCTCTCGACCCATTGTTGTTCCTCTCCTTTGTTCACTCAAGTTGGATTAGGAGAAAGTTTCACTTGTCGTGCCATGTAGATTCGGAACCCTAGAATATTCATGGGTGAGAGCTACATCGACCTCCCTAAGCTTATGAATTTCTCTGTTGGGCTTAAGCTGTACGGGTCCCTTCAGCTCCTAAGAAATCAGTGTTTAGAAATTGTATGGTCTCCCAACATGCCAGTTTCTAAAATCTAGTTTATGAGTTTTAAGAAACTTGCAATCTGATCTAACCCACCGAATGTCAGCCAAACCAAAAATAAATCATTAGTACTTGTTTATAAAAACTAGATCCAAATAGAACCACTCAGCTTTTATTTATAAATCAGTTTCTAGAACTAACTTGGAAATGGGAGGAATGCCGGCCCGGCTGTGGGCAGCGGTGCGTGGGTGGGGCGGCGAGGGCACTGTCGGTCGCGATGGTGGTTGGGAAGGCAGCAGGCCAGGCTGCGGGAGCTGGCGCGGATCGCTCGACCTCGCGTACGCGAGGCCAGGACGCCTCTTGCGCACCTGAGCTAGCCCAACCGACACGGCAGGACACCTTCCCCGGGCATGTCCACGTGTCCCGATTTTGTTGGCAGCACCAACTATTCGTTGGTTTTGCACTTTTGCTGAAAGGCTAAAACGTACAAACAAACAAAATCCAAACAATGGGCTGCTTCTTTTTCGTCTCCCGTTCTCTCCTTTTTAATGTTTTTCTATTTCTAATTACTGCACACAAGTTAAATATTCTTATTCCAAACTGGAAAGATATTTTTTCCATATTACTATCCAATATGTCATGCAATACAAACTATTTTGTTCCAAAATGGAGGTCTTTTGTTCCACATAAATATATTTTTTCAAGCTGATTCTTTTGGGTTCTATGTTGTCATTGTACAAAATGTTTTGCAATATATACTTTTTATTTGACAAAAATTTAATAATGTTCCAAGCTGATTTTTGTGTTCTTGGCTACTGTACAAAATTATTTTTTAAAATATGTTATAGTTTATAAATGTTTTCTCAAACAATGTTCTAGAACAAACTAATTTTATTTCAAAATAAATGTCCTATATTTTTTCTGACTTTTTTTCATCTTGTTCCACAATTTAAAAATTATTCTAGAACAACCATGTTTCTATACCGACAAATGAATTTTGTTCCAGAACAAATATAAAAAAATTAGATTTGTTCCGTAACAATGTTCCAGAACAAATAGATTTTGTTTCGTCACCTATGTGCAAGAACATAGTACGGAACAATGTTCTAGAACAAAATAAATTTGTTCTAGAACAATGTTTTAGAACAAACAGATTTTGTTATTTTATTGTTTTCCATGAAAAATAGATTTAATTTGGAACAATGTTCCGAAACAAACATAATTTGTTTTGAGTTTTTTTTGTCATTTTGTTTCAAAAATTATTAAATTTCTTCTAAAACAATATACCAACCAGTTCTTGAATAGAAACGGATATTGAGGAATAAATCAGATTTGTTGCATAACAAAATAAATTTGTTCAGAAGCATAACAAAAGGAACAATGTTCTGGAACAAAATTGATTTGTTCCAGAACAATGTGCCGAAAGAAAGAGAACAATGTTATGTAACAGAATAAATTGTTTCTGAAACAATGTTTATAAGATTTATATCGATGAACTGACGAATGAATGTTTTAGACTGACGGCTTTTTTAACACGTGAATGATTCAAATTATGTTTAGCAGTGGCTTTTTTGCCCCGCGTTGCGTCTTTGCACGTTGAAAAGATTACTTCTGCTTTCGTGCGCGTTCCGCGGCAGGTGGGCCAGGCGCAGCCAGCGCAGGGGGTTGCGCGAGAGGAGGTGGAGCCTCACGCACGCGAGGCGGATCGCCCCCGGAGCTGGCTGCCGTGGTTGGTGGAGGCAGTGGGCGATGGACCCCTAATCTAACGCCTGTGGTGGACGATGGCTTACTTTGCAATCGGAAAACCGTAGAGTTTACCACTAGCTTCTTCAAGAAACGAGCTGTGTTTTCGTTTCTCACGCTGCAAGCACCGACGCCCATTTTTACATAGAAACGGTGCATATAGCTACAATGACACAAATTTACCCCGTGTATATTGCCACGAACGCAGGCCAGCGGGTTCCACCATAGTATTGCTGCCAAACAGAGAATCAAAGATCAAATACAGGCTGGAAATTTCATGTACTAGGCAAACTTTTCATCTGATTGACATCTAAAAATTGGCAATCTCCTGAAATGTACAAATCGGAGAAATCAATCAACAAAAAAAGAACTACATTCTTATTGTCGGCTACATCAATAAAGGTAACTAAAAGCTATATATCATAGATTTCTCACTATGGCGGGAAGTTATCCCTGCTTGGATCTTTTTCCCAAAATAACTGAATGGATGGCATGGTCAAACTATCCTAGCTGCTAGGACGGAACAAACAAACTTTACAACTGATGCTAACACTGGCATTTTCTATGCCAACAAAGGCACCTGCAAATGTTTGGTTGTACAAGTTAACAACGCATATGTTACATCTCCAGCTTAACCAACATGGACATCTAATGCATTTCAGCGATCAGTCAGCTAGATCTGCCTGTACACAACCTTTAAGCTTCTTACTCAAATGTAGATAGACTTCACATCATTAACCCCAAAGCTTAGTCCACAAGATGGACACCTCTTCTGGCGATTACCAAGAGACTTCTGTATGCACTGATTACAGAAGAGATGGTAGCACTTGGCAATCACAACCTACAGTCAGAAAAGATACGCAGTTAGATTTTCATTGTGATTGCCAGGGTGTCAAGAATAGATCAAGGTCACTACCTCCTTCTGCCTATCATGACAAACACCACACTTCAGAATTCCTCTATACTCCTTGACCTCATGATGAAGCTTTTGCAGGACTGCTGATTTATCTGTCTTAGCTCTAAGAGAACTAGCTTTACTTGACATCAGATCCAAGTCATCCTCTATTCTCTTCTTACTAAACCTGAGCAACTGACCTTGTCAGATTAAATATTAAGAGAATAACTTCTTAACAAAAAGATATTGTATATATTACCTCTCCTTCTCTAGTTCTATAAGCAGCTCAGCAACTTCCAGTCGATTGCTTCCGACCTTCCCTTGTACTTCATCCATCAAGTGCCTCAGCTTTGGAGCCTCTCCTTGCATAACTACCAACTTGCTTTGAGAATTGCTCAATGAAGCTGATAGCTGCATTCCATCCTCTGCCAGTCTCTTTGCCCGCTCTGACCAAACTCTTAGCTGGAAATTTAGAAGGAAAAAGGATTAAGCTCTCTGGCTGTAATAGTATATAGGATAATAATATTAGTGTTTCACTAACCTGGTCCTCTAAACGGACAATTTTCTGGTTGTACAGGTCCATCAAAGTACTTGCCTGCTGCAAATTTCTTTGCAAAGAAAGCACTTCTGAATGTAAGGAATCATGCGACTGTTTTGCTTTAACGCCCTCCATGAAAAGCTGCATAGCAAATCAGTAACCAAAAATTACTGTCTTACAGCTAGACATTTTTTTTGATAAAAGTACAGCTAGACATGTTGAAAAGCATCTAGGTTCTCTCACACTGATCAAAATGTCAGTGCAGTTTTCTGAACTTTTCATTCAATACATGCAAGTAACCAAAGCTTCACTACACAGTACAACTATAATATCACACTAAGCTTTGGATTAAGTACAAAATGAACTCAATTGTGATGCTAACCTCCTGTTGTATCTTAAATTATTTTTAACTTGAGTAGCAATAGATATTATTGATTACTTCTCAGAGTCCCTGGCAATGAGAAGCCCAAAACAGCAGCAAGCACAGTTCCAAACACACTATTGAATTGCACCGTGCTAAGCTGTAGAATTTCAATCTGTGAATCAAAATGTTTGTTTCTTTCTTCTATCAAAGTCATGGTAATCACGGTTTCTCGGTGCATTCCAATAATACAATAACGTACCTTTTTTATTAATTGTTTCCACTGATATTGGATCTTAGACCAATTGATTTATCCTAGAACTAAATCTATACAAACTCAATAAGTACTACAAATCATGAAACCACCTTGTTCCCATAGCCACTGGTAACAATCCAATAATCGAATATTTCCTTCGATTGAAGTTAAAAACATGATAATGAAGTATATTCCTTCAGTCAGCGTGAAAGAACAGCTGAAATACCACCAAATCAGGATTCTATTAAAAAGGCCGTACCCAGTGATGAGAGCTCCCACACTGTGCGGGGTCAGGGGAAGGGTATCAGCAGCAGGCCTTACCCCCGCCTGTGCAATGCGGGGAGACCGCAGCTCAAACTCGGGACCTGTTGGCTACAGGCGGTATGCTCTACCGCTGCACCAGACCCAGCCTTCCAAATCAGGATTCTATTAATATTCTAAAATACTTTTATATTCCAATCTTCAGAATCTTTTTAATTATTTTAAGGAACGGCGCTAAGCACGGAGCAGCGTGCAGGCCAGCGGAGCGCGGACGGAGCGACGCACGGAGTCGGCGGCGTGTAGGGTGGAGTGGCGTGCGGGCCAGCGGCGCGCGAGCGGAGCGATGCACAGAGTCGGCGGCGAGCGGGGTGGAGCGGCGTGCGGGCCAGCGACGCGCGGGACGCGAGAATGGTGGCGTGTGAGCTTGAGGGCGGAGGTCGAGCGCGGGCACGAGCACGGGCATGGCACGGCAGTGGCGCAGAGACACCAAGGGCACGGCAGCGGAAACACAGAAGTTGAGGAGGAGACGCGAGCACGGTGGAGGCACGCGAGCTCGGGACGGAGGCACGCGCGGGGCACAGCGGCGACCGACGAGCTCATAGGCGGATGCCGGCACGGGCACAGCGGCGGCTGGCGAGCTCTGGCATGGTGGCGTGGGCACGGGCGCGGCATGGCGCATGGAGGCGGCAGCGGGGGAGGGGGAGGTGAAGACGGAGGCACGACGCGGCGGCTCGCGGACACAGCGGGGCGGAGCAGCCATGGATGCATTTGCATTTGTGATGTTGGAGATGGTGTTGTCCGAAGCAATTGCAAACCACTGTTCATGGTAGGCAAATATCAAAACTGCCTCCTCTTGTTGGAGTCAGTCTAAGTGCAAACTGACTAAGCATGGCATTCAAGGAAAAAAATGAACTCATAAGCAATACTGCTAAGGAGTAAGACAAACCTTGGTGTTATGATCATCTCTTTCAAAAATCTGTTGTAGCAACTGTTGATTTTGTGTTTGTATGTCTTCATATGCTTGGCCAATGCTCTGGAATAACAAGTAAAAAGTTTACACCGCAACAACGATATATTGATAACCATGCCCAAATAGTATATATAGAAGATGATCCACACCTCAATCTCTGACATGTAAGCATCACATTCTTCAAGTTTCGACTTCAGTATATCAGATTGTCTCACTAGATCTCTGAGCCATAGAAATCAGGCACGTGATATAATTTTACTTGAAAAACGTATGAAAGAAAACATGCCTTCCATTCTATTTCAACAGTCTGAAACCCACATAGTAAAATAAAATGTAGAAGAAAATCCCCTTTTCTGATTGCATTTCAAAACAAATAACTGGAACAATGTACCTAGGCACGCATGAAATACCTTTTAGAAGTATCTAGCTTCTGCCCTAATTCAGCAATCTCAGCTTCAGCAGTTGCTAGTCTCTGCTGAGACATTGCTTCAGCTTCATTGGCTGCAATTACACGCTGCTCTAGTTTACTTTCATCAAGAGAAAATTTGAGCACATGCACTCGAGCCCATGCAGAAAGCTCCCTGTCTCTGGACTCCATTAACTGTCTGCAACACCAGCAGGGTAGCAAGTTATATACATATAGCAGAAGCTAAAATAAATAGGGCGCACCCAGTGCTGAACGCTCCAACACATTATGAAATCTGGGGAAGGGAATTTCTAGGCAGCCTTCCCATAGCTTATTTTGCATGGAGGATGATTCGAACTCAGGACCTCCAGGACACAAGTGGAGAAACCTTACCACCATGGCAGGCCCACCCTCAAAATATATCAGTAGCTCCTTTCCAAGCAAATAAATGAACTCAACAGTATACATGTCCAAATATTTCCGTCATTAAGAGATGATCACTGAACCAATAAACTTAACCTGCAGGGGGTAAGACCATCCCCACGGCATTATATAAAGAAGACCTAACGCAGGTCAAGAAAACCCCCGAGCCCCTCTCCCACCCTTACACAAGGGCCACGTAGTCCCATGTGATGTTGGGCCACGCCACGCACTGATGTCACTGTGCTTTGGCATCTGGAGAGGTGAGGGGATTTTTATAACCCAGACCGGAAATTCGCTCCCGCTGGTAATCGAACCTAGGACTTGGGAGGTGCTACTCAGGAGCTAAACCACCACTACAGCAAGACCATTTCACTCACTGAACCACTAATCACAAACCCCAATAGCTAATGTGATAAACATTAGCAAATAAGAGTCATTAATGAGCTTAATAAGTGATAATATGCGTAAATATACTACCTTCATTTTAAATTATTTGATGTCCTAGCAAAGTTCACAGCAAAGGAGTTCTACCAAATTACGCGGTGCTTTATGTAAGTAGTGCCTGGGCCACTTGACTTGGAAGCTTTGCAGCGGGTGAGCCTGGCCAACAAAAGAGAGAAAATACATGGGACGATGGGGAATAACAGCTACGCATTTATTAGGGCAACAGAGGAAAGTGGCCTCCAAAAGCTCCACGATAGGTGAGAACACAGTTCAAATGGCACAATATTTCAGCCCCCAAAAGTCATGTATTTTTACATGGAGGAAGTAGGTTGCATGAACCCCTTTGAATTCAAACAATTCACAGAAAAAAAGTACTCTCTTCTGAACTATAACTCTCAGCAGAAGTTCCACAATGCAAAGTGCAAATTACAAAATAAGATAAAACTACCTGGACTCGGCAGACTCATGCTTATACAATTCCAAAAACAGCTTCAGCTCCTGTGTATTTTCCTTCAGATCCCGAACCTATAGTATCACTTTAATATGTTAATAAACAACACAAAAAAAAACAGAGCTAAACTACCACAGCTTTCTCAATCACTACAGAAAATATCAATTAGTGTTTGAAGGTATCACACAGATCATAACAAAAACAGTTACCATGTACTGAACTAATGTACCTTCTGTTAAGGGAAAATTGGTTCAGTAGCTCCGACAGTTCACCACTTCCAGAAATTACTCCCTCCATGTTAGTAATTCAATTCGTTTTGGTAACTGTTTTTTTTCCTTCCAAAAGTTCACCACTCCAGAAATTACTCTCACCAGTTGGTAACAAATCAATTTGTTTTGAAAATCTCTCATTTCTAGACTGTTTTGCCCCTGGAACGTCAACTCATCGCAAATTAAAACTAGCATTTCCAGAAGAGACAGGACTCGAGATGGCCTCTCCCGCTCCCACCCCTCCCCATCCCCTTCCCAGCGCCGCCACCAGACTCACGCCGCACCTATCCATGGCCTGGCGGCCACCTGCCGTCCTCCCCGGACGAGTCCTTGCCGAGCTCGGCTCCCTCTTCCCTGAACGCGCCAGTTTCCGCCACCTCCTTGTCTCCCTCCACCTCCCTGAACGCTCCTGACTCTCAAGGCTGGCAGCGGGTCAAGCTGTTGTCGACACTTTCGTTGGGCGTACATATCAGTGTCGCAAGAGGCAGAGCACGGCTAATCAAAGTGGCTAAGGACGACCATGCATATCAGCGTGGCGCTAGGGAGTTAGTGGATTTGTTAGTTTGTTAGCAGGTTTTCCTTTGGTTTTAGCAAGTTGTTAGTTAGTTGCGCCTGAGTTATAAAGGCTGCATTAGTCGTCATTTGAGTTTAGGGAAGAATAAACAATCCTCCTGTAATCAGGTGAGGTTGTTCTTCGCCATGGCTTCCCAAGCCACCGGTGAGAACAGCCCTCACCTCCCCCATTATCCAATAAGATCCAATTCCCAGTCTCAACTCATATTGCATTCTCCCCTGCGTACTCCTCGATGTCGGCACGGTATCAATTTGGTATCAGATTCAGCGACGGCCCTGCCATCCATGGTTGGCCTTCCGGTTACCGATCTTGAGAACCTCTCGACGCCGACAAGCTGAGCCGCATTCTGGCACAGCTCGCCGCGGTGAATTCCCGGCTAGACTCCCACGACACTCGGCTCACTCGCCAAGAGAAACCGCGACGACTCCAAACCCGACCACGACTCCTCGTCGACGCCTTCCAAGAATCACGACAAAGGATCGGGCCCTGGTGGTGGTGGCGGTGGTGACACCTTTGGCCGTTTTGACGACCGCCATCCGGCATCATGCCTCCCGAAGATCAACTTTCCACACTATGATGGTGAAGATGATCCCTTGACATGGCTTAACAAGTGCGAATCTTATTGTCGTGGCATACGGACCCTAGAGGAAGAGAAGGTGTGGCTTGCATCGCTGCACTTGGACGGTGCATCGGCGACGCGCTCCCCACCATCCACTCGCCGACCATGAGACCACGGCATGTGACCTCATGAGTGAGTTGCTCGGCCAGCTATAAGGACCTCTTCTTTGAGCCCCGCGGCTTGAGGCCTCCCCGCCGGCATGATCATCGAATTCACCTACTGCCCGAGTCGCTGCTATCGTCGTTCGACCCTACCGGTACCCACACTTGTTGAAGGATGAAATAGAGCGGCAATGTGAAGACATGCTCGCCCAGGGCACCATTCGGCCTTCGACCTCGGCGTTCTCCTCGCCGGTGCTGCTGGTCAAGAAGGCCGACGGTTCGTGGAGGTTCTCGCATCAACTATCGTGCTCTAAACGAGAAGACGATCAAGGATAAGCTTTCGATCCCCGTGGTCGACGAACTCTCGGACGAGCCTCGAACGGCGCTTGCTTCTTCACCAAGCACGACTTGCACGATGGCTACCACCAAGTGCACATGGCTACCGCCAACATTTACCACGGCCATTTCGAGTTCCTCATCATGCAATTCGGTTAGACAAACGCACCGGCGTCCTTCCACGCACTCATGAATGACATTCTCAAGCCTTTCATTCAACATTCTCAAGCCTTTCATTCAAAGATTTGTGCTTGTGTTTTTTGATGATATCCTTGTGTATAATACATCTTGGGCGGACCACCTACGTCATGTGAACCTAGTGTTCCGGGTGCTCCGAGACAACAAGGCGGCCCTCAAGCAATCTAAGTGCTTCTTCGGCGAGCCGTCCATCGCCTACCTCGGCCACGTCATCTCGACGGTAGCCATGGACGTGGCTAAGGTGGACACGGTGAACATTTGGCCCCGGCCACGCTCGGTTCGCGCGCTGCGAGGCTTCCTCGGCTTGGCGGGCTATTATCGTCGGTTCATCGCTGGTTACAACACGATGGCGGCGCCCCTCACGGCGCTCCTCGAAAAGGAGGCCTTCTCCTAGTCCACGGAGGCGGAACAAGCATTCATCAACCTCAAGCATGCACTAGTGTCGGGTCCAATGTTGCAGCTACCTAATTTCAACGAGCTGTTCATGGTGGACTACGACGCATCCGGCTCCGGCTGCGGTGCTGCTCGCATCAAGGTGATCGTCCCCTAGCGTTCTTCGATCGCGCCGTCGCGCCACGACACGCCAAACTACCGGCCTATGAGCATCGGCTTATCGGCCTCATCCAAGTCATTCGCCACCGCGGCCATACCTTTGGGGGCATGCGTTCACCGTTCGAACGGACCACTAGAGCCTCAAGTACATCCTCGACCAAAGGTTGTTCACCATCCCGCAACACACATGGGTGTCCAAGTTGTTCGGCTACGACATGGCAGTGAAGTACCGAGGAACCGAGGAACCGAAAACACCATGGTCTACTTTGAAGACGTACTCACGCCGACGTCTCACTCAATTTAAGAGGCGATCAATCGAAGGGGAGTACTCGGTGGATTATGTGGCCCCGCCTCCACTGTCTCATAGAGTTCTAGTGTGGTCGCCGTAGCAACGATTGTGGCACCGCGCCATAATCAATCCAAACGGGTGCGCGTTGCTAACATGGTCGTGGCTCCGCTTAAGTGACACTACGGACGTCGTAGAGCCGGTTGTGGCACCGCCGCGATCATCACGATCGAGGAACGTGTCGTTGACATGGCTATGGCACTGTCCGATCCAACTTCATCCCGGGTGGCAAATGCTCGCACGACGTTCATTAGCTCCATTTCAACAGCTATAACGTGCCTTCGCCTACTCCAATCGCCCTAAAAGACTAGTCCGATAGGGTAAGGGTGGCTCTCCCTTTTAAGGTGGATTTCTCCTCCCACGACTACAAGCTGGGCCACTTGGCCCATTTTTGTTATTGTCTTTGCTAGCGAGTAATAATGGAGAATGTCCTCATCAAGCACCCCTTCTTAACAAGGGCCCAACTTTGATACCAAATGATGAATCCGGCCCAAGTGGGGTTGTAAAAGCATGAGACACCGAGTTCAAGATCCACGACCCAAACTCGTAGTCTTAGCACCACAACTCCGGCAACATGACACACCGACCCGGTTTCAAATACGCACAATCTAACCCCGCAATCTTAGCACCGTAACTCCAACGCACCCACTTGGGGAAAGGCCCAATCGCCTTAAAAGACTAGTCCGGTAGGGGAGGGCCGGCGCTCCCTTTTAAGGTGGATTCCTCCTCCCAAGCTAAGTAAGGTGGGATTATTCGGAGGCTCACACCCCGACTACAACCGGGCCACTTCGCCCATTTTTGTTGCGTCTTTGCTAGCGGGTTATAACGGTGGATGTCCTCATCATGCACAAAGCAAGTTAGGGTAGGGCAAAGAGAAACCCACCAGAAAAAAATTAGAAACGGAAGTTGAAGGAAAGAAAAGGAAAGGAGAAGCAATAGACAACATGGACAGGTCATTAATGTGAAAGGAAATTACCACAGATTGAAGTTCGCATATATCAGATCCAGCACGGGCAGATCTACATGATGTTTCTTCAATTTTCTGTTCCTGTAAAATAGAATATATAAACTGGCAAATCACTGAATAAATGCCATAGCACTTATCAACATATTGTGCACAACACTTGCCAACTACTTGCCTTTCTGGTAAGGACACTAGAAAGTGAATGAACTTCTGCTCGCAAAGAATGCAATTCTTGGGACGCTTCTTTGTGTATGGACAGTTCTTTTTGCATTGAGCCCATTTCCCTAGGTATTGATGACACAAGAGCCTTAAATTCTGCAATAACTTGGTTCCGACCTAAAAGTAGCAAAAAATTAGTATTCCCTATTTTGAACAGAGGCTAAATGGAAAACTGTTTTAGGAATGCTGTGCAGTAATTACAGCACCAGGTTCTCTCGAAGCTTCTTCAAGTTTCATCATCAGCATATTTTTTTCATTACTTAGTTTCTGCACATCCTTTTCAAGATCAGCAATTCTAGACACACAGTACGCAGAAAGCTTTTGGGGAATTTCAGCAAGATCAACTTTTAGATTAAATTGCCTTTCTTGCCAAACAAAACTATCCATATCAACCTGAAACAAATCAAGTAAATGTTTAAGCAGAACTAATCTTGAAGCGAAACCCTTATGCTATACAGTACTACAAATTCATTGACAAATACCTGTAATTTCTCTACTAATGTTCGGTAGTGATTCAATTCTGATTGTGACTTCTGAAGTTGATCATTAACAAGCTGAAAAGCTTTGGAAGAACGAATGCTTTTGAAATCTGTCAATATATTCTGGGAACAACAAAACAAAGTATAAAATAGGTCATACGGGATTTGACAATACAAGGTATAGCATTCAATCACACACTAAACAGTTACGGGACTGCAAACTAGAAAGCAATTTTGCTTTTGCATTCTGGTGTGATCAGAGAATGAAGCTCAGCAAACCTGAAAAGACGCTAACTTGTTCAGAATTTCAATTCTCTCTTTATGAAGTCTTCTAATTTCCTCCAAACGTTTTGAAATCAATTCCTGTGTATTTGACAAAACTAAGTTCATACTTGTCTTAATAATAGTTCAAAGCTCTGAAAATAGTTGACATACGAACTTTTCCATTACCGTTAACTCTTTGTGGGTAGCTTCAAGATCTTGCAATTCTCTTTGTTTATCTCTGACCTTATCAACAGCTGCATTTTTGTTTCCCTGAGTGGTAACAAGGATTGGAGTCCCTTGCTTATTGTCTCCCTGTGCTTTTAGTGCTGCCAGTTTGTACTGGCTTTCTTTCAACTTGGAAACTGCACTGGTCAATTCCTCTTGAAAAAGTACAGAAATGCCTTAGTTATAACATGGTTCTAGACAACTGCTGGTTATGAATAGAAGAACAATATATAGTATTAGTATGACAGGTTTGGCAGTGGCACGGTATGAAAATAGGCAACTGGCAAAGCCACAACATACTATTCGCCACAAGGCTTTCTTGGCTGATTTCAGATAATATGCTGGTATTAACATCTGACAATTCAAGGTACATAATGGACATCTGGAGATTATTGAACTAATCTCAACCAAGAATATAATACTAAATTTTGAATCAAGAGCACACAGCAAGAGGAATATGAAATACCTTTAAGGCGTTTCTGCTCAGCTCTATTCGAAGCACTTGAATCTCTTTCTTTTTGATATATCTCTGATAACTGTCTGTGTTTCAAGTGAAGATCATCTACTGTTTCTATCACCTTCTTAAGCTTGCATAACATGTCGCTGGTAGCCGTATGCAGTTGCCTGCTGTGTTCTATGGTACATAGAAAGTTAAAAAAAAAAAGAAGAATAACGACATTCAATGCAACAAGAAAACAAAAGACCAGAACAAACCATTTTCTGGCAACTTTGTGAAAGCAACAGAAGCAAGCTCATTATTCACGTGCCACAGATCATTTGGTGGAAGGAAAATCTTCCTCAGAACATTAACTGTTAATGATTGTTCAGGAAGGGTATCATTTCCCAGATGGCTACTGGGGGTACAACCTGAACTTTCTTCAGCACCAGCCTCCAAAAGTCGTCTGAAAAAATCCCTTTCTAAGGGCATGCATGTACCACCTGACAGGCAAGAGTTATACGTACGCAAGGACAAAACAAAAAAAATGTAGAAACATCAACGGTTGACAGTACAAAATAGCAAATGGTAACTACTTATGATACTCTGCTAAAATCAGCCAATAACAGCACGCTCTGCAGCCAAGTATGCATAACTTTGTCGCAAAATAACTTTGGAAAGGTTAGCCATAAAGACCACAAATACAAAGGATTCCCAAAACCGGCAGTTCACTGATTAATTTAAACAAGTACACAACTGCACGTGCTAAAAAAATAATGAACATATTTGGTACTCCATATGTGATTGTAGAACAATGCCGGTTCTGATATATTAGTAAAGACTTCATACCTTTCTGTACATTGCTGGACCCTGTACTGCAGTCCGAATGTGGAGATTCACTTTTGCACACAGAAACCGACTCAAGATCTGATACAAGCTGTTAAGAGAGAATTTCAGCAAAGCACATTTTATTTCAGTGACATGCATAAGACTATATAACTTACTCGCTCCCAAGAACTTTTGACCAGGCTCAGTGTTTCATGATGTGTTCTTTGCTTCTCATTTAAATCACTGAATTTACTCTCGAGAGCACGGAACTCAAATTTATGGACTTCCAGCTGTTCCGCAAGCTTTTGATTTTTGTATTTCAGTACAGCAAAATCAAGCTGCCAAATAAGAAAGAATAAGATTTGCAGCATAACTAAATCAAGCTGCCAAATAATAAAGTATAATACGGCAATGCAGCACAGCTATAAACCAAATGCAAGCAATGGATAAAAATGTCATACTTACTGAGCAAACAAAAAACTAGCAAACAAACATGTGAATGCCTTTAGTATCCAAAATTCACAGAAAGCAACGGAACAAATAAATAAGAGAATAATATTTGTATTATGTGACGGATAGAGGAGTCACCATCCAGAAGAGATAAACATTTTGCTAATTATCATGGATTTAAGATCTCTCACCTTTCTTAACATCCCACTCGACACTAAGCTAGAAGCGATGTGTGCTGACAAGGACAAGAAAATCACGGTAGGGCAAGGTTTCTTTTAGGATGTACTGAGAAGTCTGAGATACTTCTTTTAATATCTTTATTCGTTTTTATGCATAAACAAGCACTATCTATCTACTATTTTGATTTGCAATGTACGGAGATTCATCATTTCATCTACAGAGACTGACTTTGAATGCTATTGAATAATACATTAATCATGATGGTGATAATAGTATGATACATAAGGCCACCAGCATGTTCCCAAATCACCAAATATATGCACCCTTTGAATCAAACACTGCTTGCCAAAAATGTGTGCTCCAAGTGCCAATTCATATATTGTACAAAACAAATAGGTGAGTTCTCTACTCTATGGATTATAAGATGAAAATAGGTAAAGTGCTACAGTTTGTCCCGCAGCCCTGTGTACAGAAGTTCACTGGAGACCAAATCAAGTAATTTTTATGCAGAATAAATGTTCATATGCTGAGATTAGGCCATGTTTGGTACTGTTCCAGAAATACCTATTAACGTTTCTCAAGCTGAATCAGACTCACTTGTGGAACCGTTTGGTAATTTGGGTCGATTCAGATTCTGGAAAGGAGAACAATGTGAAGAATTAACCATTTGTTCTTTATTTTTTGTGCCATTGTTTTCAACAACAAAAAACTACAATTACTATACGTAGACAAGCCATTCTGTAATTCATAAAAATATTTGATGGGCTTGTTAATTTTTAGCCCACTAGGCCCATCGCAGTTTCGCCCCTTCTGTTTGTCTTCCTCTCGACAGGTAGAACGCATGGGAGAAAGAGAAAGGAAAAGAGAGGGGGTTGACAGCCAGCGCTCTGGCAACCAATCAAGGGTGCTGAGGTGGGGGGATCCAAAGACCGAGGGGACACCATTTTGGAGACTCAGTGGCAGCGCAGAGTTCCAGGTGACAGCAGCCACGAGCCCACGACGACTCATATACAGTCGATCTTGGCAGGGGCAAATGGGGAATTGGGAGGAGCAAATCCACCGAAAATGGTAGTTTCCAATTCATGATTGTGGTACAACTAGAAACAATTCGATGGGTTTCAACCCTGAAATGATTCTGACGTTTGCCATTTGGGATGGTTCCGGCAGATTTGAAGCTGAATCAGAAATAGTTCTTGCCCAACGGGGCAGCCTTAATGGGCCTAATGGCCAATCAGTGCCTCCCAAAAAACCCGGTGAGTTGTGACAATAAAGCAAGTCACATCAAGATGAAGTTCGATGTCAACACTGTAGAGGTAAGGATAAAGGAACTCTTCCCAGTTATGAGTCTAATCCTTGGAATGCTGTTGTTTTCCCTTTTCTCACAGTGTTTTGTGCACATCTTCTTCTCTGTCCTCACTCTTCTGCTATCTCTAAAAACACACATAAACCAATACAAAAACCTATATCCTCATTTCTCTGATTCAATCTGATAATAGAGTCCCCCAAACGTTTGGCCAACTGCATGCCCCAACCAAATCTACTATCCTCAATACTGTTTTTTTCCTGCAATTTTCTTTTCATGATTGCTGTAGTGATCCATTAGGGTCAGTGAGTTACTTGGTCTGGTTACGGATGGAAATGTTGGCTTAAGTGGTTGTGAGGTCGGTTTCAATTGACACATGCAACGAACCGGAGTCCACGCAAAAGGCCAGGCTACTAGGGTTATGGCCATAGTAACAAGAAATCAGGGTCATAATATAATACCTACCGCAGCGGGGTTTCCCCTGCTGTACATTTCAAATTAAAAAAAATGGGATTGCAGCTGCCTAGAATGTTGGATCAAAAATAGCACTCTTTGGTAATAACGATATTTATTTCCTAAAGGGACTTACTGCCTTGTGACCTCGTGGCAACAGTTGATGATATTGCAAAGATACTCATGGTGCAGTGGTGGTGACCACTGTTCGGCAGGGTGTCCGCCCAGGTTCGAAACCTGGGTGCTGCACGCATGTATTATTTGTGGCTTGGTGCTCACCTCCCTGCTACGGCTATTGTGGCACACAGGCTGCCAGTATGTGCATGCGCCAGGCATTTATGCCTTAGGTACCGCCATGCGCCCGGTCTCAACAAGATTCGGTGGGACCCTCTCTTAATATAATGTCAAGATGACATCGGACTTTTGATCGAGTTTTTTTCTTTTTTTTTGGCAACAGTTAATGATAAATGAATGTCTACCATATTATTTTGTTTAATAATATGGGAAAGGGCAGGCAATGTTTTGCTGATATTCCATTTATCTTAAATCTCATGTATTTCATTGTGTATTTCTCTAACCTGAAAAACTGTATACAATACTCTCACAAGGATTTTATATGTCGTTACATATATAGTAAACTTTTGAATATCAAAATCCATAGCGTTTCATGTACCAAGCTGTGCGCAATTACATCAAATGTTCTTTAAAATATATCTAAACTCTTTTTTATATAATAAGTGGATATAATAGAGTTGTATGACAGGGTTTGCAATATAGTATCTTAGTTCATGGATTCAATTTTCCTATCAGTTAGTAGCCAAATGATGCACAAACTAACAAAGAGAAAGCATGGATGTACAAAAACGTGTAGATAGTAATTCCGTATACAACCTTTCACTGTCATAAAAGTATAAACAAAACCTTACAGCACAGAAAATATTTGTGAATTCATACTTACTGGACGAGACATTGGAAGTTTGTGGGGATCTTGGACGTGGAGGCAAGTTGACATTCAGCTGAGCTTTGATTTCCTAATATTTATTTGATAGACAAAGGAAAGTACATAACTCGAGATGCCACGCCAAAATCTGTTTCTGCCCAGTGCCTGTTGCATGGTGATATAGGTAATTCAGAACACATATGTGAGAGTAGATGAGCTTACAGTGGGTTCAAAGAACTTATAAAATGTACAAATATTATCCAATTTACCAATCTCTGAAAGGGGCAGTGACAACCCTTTCCTCCCACGTATGTAGTAATAGCAATCAAGCAGAGCCTTGGCACAACTCGACATACAGTAACCTTTTATTTGGGCTCACCATCATAAGTGGCTGGCAGAGGGGCAAGATCTGCAGTTTGATTCGCTATGTAATTAGGATTTACAAAAAAGCAGCTGGATGGAGCTAGAACTAGTTAACCACTATCAGTAGCCATATGATTTGCATATCAAAAAATTCAAAACAAAGCATTTTCCAATTATACTGCTCTCAACGGTTACTGCGGAGTAATAACTCATGTCATTTCTATTCCTTTAACCTAGCCGCAGAATTACTGCTACTCTCAAGTGGAGCGGACGGACCAATAGGGCAGGCGCCCGACCTAATGACAAATGAGAGATCCCCTTCTTCCCTTTCCTCCGAGATCTCCGGCCCCCAAGGTCGCCACATACAGCTCCCCCGCATCCCATCCCCATCCCCGATGAGGATGAAATCTCCTCATCGCCGTCCGTCCCGTCCCCGTCCCGTCCCCCACCCACCGTCGAAACTTTCTTCCGGCCAGATCGACCCATATCTATAGCTGATGCCAGAAGGAATTATATCTATCTATAAGCTGAAGCCGGAAGGAAATGCTGCCCTCACAGCATTCTGGCCGACGTGGCCGGCCTCCGCACGCGCCACGCTGTTTCTGGCAGGCGTGGCAGCCGCCGGCAGCGGCCACGTCGGTGGCCCGCGTCGGCTGTCGACCGCCTGAGCCGGCACGGAGAGGCCTGGACGGCCCGACGAGGGGCGTTGATTCGCGGAGGCCTCCTTCGTCCTCGCCGGATCGGAGGCCACAACGGCGACGCGCGGCCGTGGCATAAGAGGGAGGGGGCAGAGCCGGGGAGAGAGGGAGGGGGCGACGCCGCCGCGCGCGCGGAGGTGAGGTCGCAGCGCCGTCGCCGCGCGCCGAGGAGAAGGGGCGGCCCGACGCGGGGCGTCGATTCGCGGACGCCTCCTTCGTTCTCGCCGGATCCGGCCCGTCGACGCACGGACGTGGGATAAGAGGGAGGGGCAGCGCTGGGGGAGAGAGAGGGGCGACGCCGCCGCGCGCCGAGGAGAGGGAGGGGCGACGCCGCCGCGCCCGAGGAGAGAGGGGCGACGCCGCCGCGCGCGGAGAGGAGGGTGGCGCCGCGAGCGCGGGGAGAGGGAGGGGTGGCGCCGGTGGGGACCTACCTGCCGGGGAAGGACGGACGGCGCGGGCGGCGGGCTGTGGTTGCGGCGGCAGCGCCCCTGGGTGGCGGCCGGGTTGGCAGCGAGGCGAGTAGAGGCGGCGGCTCCGAGGACCCGCCAGGCAGGGACTCTCTGGATCGAGGACGGCCGGGTTGGCGGCTCGGACCAGAGGCCTGCCAAAAGCGAAAAACGTAAATCTCTTTTTTCGTTTTCCCCAGTGTTAAAATGGTAAGAAAAGTATGAACAATTCATTATGTCCAAATTATATCTCGAACAAAATCTTAGTCCACTTTACTCTCTCAAATAATTTAAACTGGCTCAATTTACTTCTTTATACAATTTCTCTTTATTGTTTATCTTTGTACGATTTAAATTGAAGCTCAACTTTTGCATGATGATAGATAGTACTCCCTCCGTCCCAATATGTTTGGCATTATAGCTCCGGACACGGAGATTAAAAATAGAAGGAATAAAGTAGGTGCGCAGGAAACGAGGAGGAAAGAGATAGAGATAGAGGTGTATTGGGAAGAGAGAAATGTGTCTCGGGAAGTGAGAATGTCAAACATTCCGGAAAAAATGGATGAGTCTAGAATGCCAAATATTCGGGATGGAGGGAGTACTATTTTCTACTTCCTCAGTCCCATTGAAAATGTCAGCTATGGTATCAGTGCAGTCAAACTTTCTAAACTTTGACTAGATTTGTAGAAAATATTAGTAATATTTATATCTTTAAATAAGTCAATTATGAAAGTAGATTCAATTATCTATCTAATAATACTAATTATACTTAATAAATATTTATAATTTTTCATATATTTTTGGTCAAAGTTGAAAAGGTTTGACTTCTCGGAAGCGAGAACGACACTTTCAATGGGACAGAGGTAGTATATAAAAAAATATGTATACTTTTCTTAAATATTTTGTATACTTTTCTAGAGATTTATAATTAAGATGATATTTTATTCTATTAAATTATAAAAAGTACGTTTAAAATATATTATACTTTTTAACATAAGATTCAATAAAAATTTGGGTGTGTTCGTTTCTTGGGGTCTAAATTTTAGAGTTGTCACATCAAAAAAATCTTATTTTTAAGAGTATTAAATAAATTTTAATTATAAAACAAATTACGAGCCCCTAGACTAATTTACGAGACGAATCTAATGAGGTTAATTAAGTCGTGATTAGAAGACGATTCTTGTAGCGTCACTTTAGCAAAATATAGATTAATTAAGCTCATTAGATTCATCTCGAAAATTAGCACCAATCTATCAATAGGGTTTTGTCATTAAATTGATCGAAATATTCATAAATAATAAGATTCTCTTTGATGTGACGAGTGCTAAATTTTAGAGGGGATGAAACGAACACACCCTTTGAGCACTAAACTCAACTCTACAAAGAGAAATAAAAAAAGAAATTACATAAGGGAGTAAATTGTACTAACTTAAATTGTTTAAGAGAGTAAAGTGAGCCAAGATTTTATTCACGGTGTAATTTGGACAAAGTGAATTGTTCGGGAGAGTAAAATGGACTTTGCCTTTATTAAATAATTCATAAAATTCGTAGCCCAACCATTTTATGGCTTCTCATCTCCTCGCAATGAACTCGTCTCTCTATATCCAGCCTAAATGTAAACTACAGGAGGAAGGATAATTCAAGTGTTGGGGAGAAGAGCTCGGTTCTCACCTTGTGTCGAAGCTAGACAAGGAGGGCCAACCTAACTCAAGGTAGTGGCTGGCATGTGCCGTGTGCCTAAATCTCCTCATGACGAACTCGTCTCTCTATATCCAGCCTAAATGTAACCTACGGGAGGAAGGATAATTCAAGTATTAGGGACGAGAGCTCAGCTCTCATCTTGTGTCGAAGCTAGACAAGGAGGGCCAACCCAACCCAAGGTAGTGGTTGGCCCGTGCGTGTCCGTCGTGCGCGTGTCGTCTGCTGCGCCGCTGTGGTGCTCCCCGGGATTGGAGGAGTTTGCGTGGCGGTGGGGTAGAAAAAGAAGGAGATGGTACTGTATTCTTTTTCTGAAAAGGCTATGCATAGCCACATACTACCCTCATAAAACCACTGCGGCGTGTTTGGAAGGCATTGGACACCACAAATTACAACCGAGGGTCTAATTGAGATTTGTTAGTATTGAATTTGTGAGAAAAAAAATCGAAGCACACCAACCATGTTTCCCGAATCCACTCTTCACTTGTCATCAAAAATAGGTCCGTGAATCGCAAAAGTTTTACATTATTGTTCCGTTTGATTTGTAAATAGTGGATCTGAAAGTGACATCGGGACTAAGGACTAAGTCGTTGCTATGGCTTGAAAGGGTGAGAGAGAACGGGAGAGGGGAGCAACGGGTCTTGCTACCATTGCACACATGCCAACGCGTGGAAAATAACCTCCCCCCACACACACACCCTCAACATCGGGCCCGTAGGTGTCGTCACGTGGCCATCCGCCCACACTTGCCATTGCTATCGCCTTGTCGCCGCCACACTTATTTGTTGGGTCATGATAACCCCACTGCTCGATTGCCTCTCGTGTCACACCTCCAAACCGTTGTCATCCTCAAACACCCCCTCTAAGTCCGGATGTCAAAACCCTAACCACCGTCACCCGTTGCAACCTTAACTACGCGGAGGAAATGAGGAAGAAGAAAATAGGGGTGGGGTGGGGTGTGGGGGGGGAGGGTTTTTTCGTGAGGGATTGAAATCCAGGGTTGTAGCTGGGAAAAATTATTGATGAAACCAGATCTGGAATCTCGAGAATCCGTCGAAGGGATTCCTAGAATCCGTAGAAAGCTGGGTGGATGATGACCAAGATTTCAATCCATGGTTTTCGTTGTGCCCTACATGGAGGAGTAGAATGGAAGAAGACGAGGATGTTGAACACATTTGTTGGGCAGAACAAGATGTTTTTATTTTTACGAAATTGCTAAATGACTAGAATTCAATCCGGTTTCAGTCGATTTTTCAACATCTATCCCGAAACATTTGGGCTTGTATTTTACACCGGTTGAGCCAAAAATGGGGCTCCCCAACAGGATATAAAACGTTTTTAGGTTGGAATTGAAATCGTGCATAGATGGATGGTCAACCCACGTATATTTTACACCCCTAATATACATGGAAATGTTTGGAAAATAGGAAAACATCGACCAATGTCGAGGTCGCGTCTCTTCCTTGCTATGTCTTACGCTATATATGTTTTCAAATACTATATACTATATGTATCAAGGAAAATGCTTCATAGCTGACTCGAACATCCAACTCATGTACAACTACATCTAATCTACGGTTGTTGGACCCTGAGTCTACCACTCTGGTCGTACCTATAGCAATGCTGATATATTAATGAACGAGAAACTTCAAATACCATATAATGTTGCACAAGAAGTAATTGTCAACAACGAATGAAAGCCCGCTATACAAAAATTAAACACCCATATGATAAACATCACGAATATGCAACCTAATTGTATATGTTAGACAAAAACTTTAAAATTGGTGCCCATTTTAGTCATGAACAAAATATTGACTTCCTACTATGGTATAAGTGGCTATGGTTACACTACAGACTAACTCTAAGTCAGGAGTGCAAAGATTAACCGTCCTTCCCTGATTTCTTATCAGACTGATCCATGACCCCATCAACGCTCCAATCAGAAGCTTCTCCTTGCTCTGGAGGAAGAGATTCTTTATGCTCTTCCACAGGAGTTAACCGTCCTTCTCTGATTTCTTATCAGACTGATCCATGACCCCATCAACACTCGAATCAGAAGCTTCTCTTTGCTCTGGAGAAAGAGATTCTTTATGTCCTTCCACAGTAGTAGAATCTTCAGCAGTTGCACCTTTTGGTTGGCGGCCAGATGAGGGATTTGTACCGCCACCATGTAGTAGTTTCTTCACAGCTGGCTGGTTAAGAACTGAAACCAAAAGCATGTCTATACATTAAGTACAATTGCACGATGACTAGAGCCAATTGCACGATGACTATCAGGAATCACCTATCAGGTGTGTAAGAGATGCAAAGCTCCATGTGATGAAGTATGTACAAATCGCCTGCACAGAAGAAAAAAACTTAGCACTTTACAACTTAAAAGTATGAAAGAGCAGGGCAGAACATACCAGAATCAGAAGCATTTTATGTTCATCAATACTAACATATATCTGAAATATCTATCAGTTCAGGGCCAGTTTGGTAGTGATTCTATGGAGAGAAGCAATTTTGTGGTTGAAAGTGATTCTCTAGGACAAATTATTAGAATTAGACAGAGAATCACTTCACTGAATAAGGAGAAGCTACTTTTTCAGCTTCCAGCCCCCTAGTTCATTTCAAATAATCACTTCTCAGAACCAGCAGAGAATCAATTGTTCTTAAAAACAGTGTTTGGCAGAGCTCATCTGATTTTGCCTAATTCAGAGCTCCGTGGAGCTCTGTCAAAGGGGGCAATTGGTAGCTGGCTAGCTGCTATTACAACACCAACAGCTGGCCTCTATAGCACTGCTGATATATTAATGAACGAGAAACTTCAAATACCATATAATGTTGCACATGAAGTTAGATGGCTATGCTACAGGAAACAGAGCCGCAAAAACCGTGGCTATGCTCTACCGATTCAGGTGCCTGACCATGTACGTGCCTTCTTCTCGATAGCTATGGCATCTGAGGTGGGAAATGGGTCGCATACATTGTTCTGGACTGATATATATGGCTGCATGGCAAGAGCGTTGCGGACATGGCACCTAGATTGGTGGCAGCGGTTTCTGGGAGGAAAAAGAAGTTGCGAACTGTCCAAGAAGCGCTCACCAACCGGACTTGGGTATCCGATATCACGGGAGCACTAACAGTAGGTGTCATTTTTGAGTACGCAAATTTGGGACCTTGTGCAAGCTGTTGAATTACAGCCAGATGTTGATGATACTCATTACTGGAAGTTGTCCCCGGATGGTCAGTATTCGGCCAAATCTGCTTATGGCAGCCTTTCTGAAGGAGCTATAGTTTTTCGGCCATGGGAAAGGATACGTCATACTTGGGCACCACCAAAATGCTGTTTCTTTCAATGGATCGTGGCTCACAAGTGGTGTTGGACTGCAGATAGACTTGCCAGACATGGACTTCCTCACCCCTATTGTGTGATCAAGTCGAGGAATCAATAGACCATTTGTTGGTCACTTGTGTGTTTGCAAGTCGGTTTTGGTATGTGTTCCTTCAACAGGTCGGTCTACATTCTCTAGCACCTCAGCCGGATGATCAATCTTTTGACGCATGATGGGAGAAATGCAGCAAGGCAGCGAGTGGTCTTGCCAGAGATGGGATCAATTCACTCATTGTGTTGGGTGCTTGGATAATTTGGACACATAGAAACCAATGCGTATTTGATAGACAGCAGGCCAGCTTGGCTGGTGCTTTGTCTCTGGCCGGAGAAGAGCGCAAATTGTGGATGCTTGCAGGGGCCCGCGGGATTTCGTTCCTGACCGCCCCTCTCTCGAGGCTTTAGTGGTTTTTGGTTTTCTCTGGGTCGGATTATTATTGCTGTATAAAAGGCGCGAATGTAGTCTGGAGAATCGGGTGTGTGTGGTGTGTGTTGTAACTGGGTTCTTACCCCATTTATCTTCTTAATATAATGAAGCGCAGCTCTCCTGCGTTTTCGAGAAAAAAATGAGAGCCCGCCATACAAAAATTAAACACCCATAAGATAAACATAACAAATTTGCAACCTAATCGTATATGTTAGACAAAAACTTTAAAATTGGTGCCCATTTTAGTCATGAATAAAATAATGTACTGCCAGAAAAAACTGCACATAAACTAGATGCAACATGCTAAAAATCTAACAGTGCGAAAGGGCTCTTAGCTTAATGGTTAATGCTTCCGAGTAGCACCCCACACCACAGTGACCCTGGTTTGATTCCCAGTGGGAGCGAATTTGCGTGGGCTGGGTAAAAAAATCACCTCATCTGACTCCGCACCAAAGCACGGCTTAAGGCCCAGCCCACACTCACATGGGCAACGAGGCCACCGTGTAAGAGTAGAGGAAAGGAGGTTCGGGGATTTTTCGATCTGCATGAGAAATCTTCTCCTTAACACAATGCCCGAGGGCTGTCATACCTCCGCAGGTCAAGTTTTTTTTTTTTTTAAAAAAATCTAACAGTTATATGGAACAGCAGTTTTCTACAGAGGAGCAATGGCCTATATATATGCTTCTGTTTTTTGAAAAGCCAGATTGTGTTATACAAAAATTTGAATGTTCTCCTGAAAATTTGCTTCTCTTTCTCGAAAATTATCATGAGAATAATACAACATGATCTCCCAGTATATGAAAATAAGATGTGTTCACTATACAGTTGCTAATTTTGACATATGGAATCAGAGTTTCCTGTTTGATATATGCACTAATAACTTGACATTATTTAGATATACCATAATAGTCGAGTTTGGATAAGATTAAACTCAGTTTCCTTCAAGGTTTCAACTTTCTTTCCACCGATCAAAGCTGGGACCTTGGGGATGCTACTAGAACATGTCAAACACTAGGCTGAAGGGCCGTTCGTGGCATAAAGAAGCATATTTAAAATTGACATCTACACGGGTATTAATAGCATATATCCAAAACATTAACTCTTGTGGACTGACTTCAATAATGAACTTAATTATGTGGAGAGAGACATCCAGGTATTATACAAAACCCAGAAACACACAGAAATTGGAATGAGTTCAGTACATGGTTTAAGGGTCTTCAGAATGGTATCAGGTCAAAAAGCTCCACTGCTTAAGAATTCTCTCAAGTAATGATATTATATCTTGATTTAAGCTAAAAAATTCATATGTAATAATTAAGAAAATATTTCGAACATGCAAAATATAATGTAATACAGTACCTGAGGAAGGTTTGCTGCCAATGGAAAAGTTAGAAGAAATAAAGTTTTCAGAAAAGCTGTCTTGCACCTTTCTATTCCTGAATAATGTAGAACAAACTACATCAAAAAAAAATCATCAGTTAACACATCCAAAATGGAGAAAATGTTCAAAATGACAGATCCAAAGGTGTCTCCATATAGACTCCATATAGGCAGTTCGTCCAATAACAAAACAAAGGAGAATAATTTTCTAATTAATGGAGAATCTATAAATGAATAAGCTTAAGGCATAAAATGAAATGTTAAAAAAGTGCTATTAATGGCACCTAAGATCTCTTCAGTAATGGATCTTGACTCATGATAGAGGGTTGTGGGTGCACAGGCTCTTCAGTAAAGAAAGATATGTAGATGACTACTTTGTATTAGAAAAAAAAATATTTGTCATCTTACAAATTCATTCATAGATCATGACTATGCATTTGGACTTGAACTTTTATAGTACAAGTTGCAATAAACATTTCAGACATTACTTAATAGTACTAGTTTATCATGGGTGTGAATGTGGAACAAAACCTAAGGCTGCGAGTAGGTGGGTAGTGTCATATTCGAGTTCTTACCCTTATTTATTCTTAATATAATGATACACAACTCTTGTATCTGTTCGAGAAAAAATAACATTTCTCGAAAAGCAGGAAAGGTCAAGAGAAAAGGGATAAATAGCCTCATAATCCTAGGCGCATGGACTCTGTGGAAGCATCGCAACAGTTGCATCTTTGATGGGGCTTCCCCTTGTATACTGGAGACACAAAGTATGG
Source organism: Chloris gayana (assembly GCA_031894775.1). Taxonomy (NCBI): domain Eukaryota; kingdom Viridiplantae; phylum Streptophyta; class Magnoliopsida; order Poales; family Poaceae; genus Chloris; species Chloris gayana. The sequence goes on along the minus strand of JAUNZO010000981.1, from coordinate 183,039 downwards.
TCAAGAATGAGCTCCATATCTGGTGTTTAGCAGGAGCTAGAAAGCTCCAGGAGCTATGTCTGGGTCTAATTGTTAGCTTAGCTTAACATAAGCCAGTACTTCTGGGTCAGTTTTCCTTTTTGTTCCTAAGCAACGTATGTAAAACTTTGTTGACGGATTCCCCTCCGTGTCACGGGGTGGAATTTGTTGTTTCTCTCTTTTAAATATAAAGAAACGCAGCTCTCCTGCGTTTTTCGCAAAAAAAAGAAAAAATAACATTTCTATCAGACTACTCCCTCCATCTCAAAATAAGTGTCATTCTCGCTTTCCGATGAGTCTACTATTTTTAACTTTGACCAAATATGCACAAAAATTTATTATTAGTTGTAATACGTATTTGGTATCATTAGATAGATCACTGAATCTATTTTCATAATAACTTATTTAGAGATGCAAATGCTACTAATATTTTCTACAAATGTAGTCAAGGTTAAAAATGTTTGACCAGCACGGATACCATAGCGACACTTATTTTGGGACGGAGGGAGTACGTGATTACTGCTGAGTATACCTCATATCTAAGCAAGAGCACCAGTGGTGTCATAGCCGGAAAGATATATAGGGCATCAGGAGTTGTCAGATCAGTAAACCAGAATGCACCGCCCTCCTTAAAAGATGGGAGTTTATCAACCATGTTTGATATCTAGAAGCATTATATAAGAACGAAATCATCTGTGAGAGAAAAATAAAAGAGAAGTTGGTGATGGCAGTAAAAAACATGCACATCAAAGGTCAGTATATGGCATCAACTTACAGCAAAATAAAGGGCCATAAAAGTGTAGGGCGTCAAAATCATAATAAATGTTGGAATACCCAACCTGTATGAAAAAAAGAAAGTATTTAGATACAAGTGAAACTGATGCAAGCATTATAAAGCAAGAACTATGGAAGTACAAAATTAATTAACATCGATAACAGTTCACATCTTCATGCTCTTCACCACATAGCCCTCATGTTTTCGCAGAAGTTTACAATATTATGTTATCAAGCAAAATAATTATTCTTAAACTGGGCCCAAGGAGAAAGGAGTAAAAAAAACTAAAAAATATATTTACATGCAACAACAAACTCCTTTTTGTGTTTGTTTGTTTGCAACTGCTACACAAGTAACCCCATCCAAACTAAGTTATTTATGGTCCTACCTAAGCTATTTCTAGATACAATCAAATAAAGCCACAGATAGGCAAGCACATCATGACTCTCACTGTTTCTGCCTGAGGAGTCATGGTTCAGGGTGAGTGACGTTAGCTATTCGAGTGGAATTTGGTTTACACTACTAGCGCATAACATTCAGAAGATGAATTGTTCAGAAGAATAAAATTTTGAAGCCCGACATTATTTACATGGTTATGGCAACCAACTTCACAACAAAATGAAGCACATAATTGAAGAACGAGATATATTACATGCGAAGTCTGTTTATTGTTTTGTATCACACGTGAATGCTTAATGCTAATAGCCTAATACTGCATTCACTGGAGATTAACAATGCTCCATAACATAAATGCTTGTGATCTTGCACTATAAACTTATGCTCTATTCAGAAGCTTTAGCATCCTCTGTTCAGAATTATTACTATTATTATTTTGCCTTAGATGAGGTAATCTAACATGACTACCTAACGATTAATTTTTGAACAGAGGCATTCACAAATCCTTTAAAAACTCTAATCATAATTGAACACCTGATGGAAATAGGAAGGGAGCTACAAAGCATTGTCTTCTCTCTATCTATTATCCTAATATAACAATATTGAACATTAGAATCTTCGTTTAAAGAAAGGGGCCTGGACCTGCTTAAAATATTAGGTCATAAATACCAATGGAGCATACTTTGTATGGGCAAGTTTTATTCTTCTGAACATGCTTCATACTCAATATTAAAAACATATAAGTAAATCATTCACCACACACCCATACCTTTTAAATATAGAAAGTGCCTTTTGCACGGATTCTTGCCTTGATTTATCATTTTTAGCCTGTAGGAAGATCATATATAGACATGTTTTTAGGCAGTAAAATGGAAACGCTGAAAAGTGAAATAAGAATAGTGATTCATCATTCATAAGCAATGAACTTTCGGTTGCAACAAACACGGATAATATCATGGCACATACACTCTCGAGCATCTTCTTAGTTTCTGAGACCTCCTTTCGCAGCGCCTAAACAAAGTTTAGGAACTATGTAAGTTCAGACATGAAAGAAGGTTTACTAATTGGACATGCACAAAGCAGTGGTTAAGATTCTTTTTGCTGTCCTGGGGCACCCCAAGTCTCATCTCAGTATACAGGGGATAAAAGCTACTGTACAGTAAAAAACCAAGGCCTAAGAAAGATCTTACAAATATCTGTTTTCTGCCGTACAAGGACAGAGTGAACAACACACATCGCAGAAGCACCGTCGAGATAGCAATGGAAACCCCCTACAGTTCAAAGAGTGATGCAATCCGTTGATTTTTTTTGGCAACAATAGCTAAAATCCGCAGACCCGTAATAAATTATCTGAAGCCTGACCAGTTAAATCCGGTGTAGGAGTGGACGGCGTCGATGAGGTGCTGCACCGCGGCGACGGACAGCGCCGAGTCCTCCGCCGCCCACGCCACCTCGCTCGGAAAGTTTGCCGAGGCCGCCGTGACAACCGCGGCGTCGGCGAGGACGAGGCCGGCGTCAGCCGTTCCATAGGAGGGCAAAGAGGAGAAGCCGCGGCGGGATATCCCAGCGCCGGTGAGGTGGAGACCGAAGGGTAAGAGGGTTAGGGTTCGGGCCGTACCGGACGATTGAGGGAGCGGGAAGTGGGGTGACCGGGGACTTGGGAGGGGGAGAAGAGGGGCACAGGTTGAGGGGTCGTCGCCGGAGCAGTGTGGGGTTAGGAGGTGGGGGAGCGCGGGGTGGAGGCGGCGGAAGAGGTGGTCGGAGAGTCGGCGGGACCGCGCGGCCGCGGCGAGCGCCATGGCCCCAGCCAGGGGGCGGCAGAGCGGGACGTCGAGGCCGTGTTCGAGAAAGGAGACATTTGGATGGGAAAATTTGTTATATTCCAGCCAAATCCAGTTTATGTGTCTCGGTAAAAGGCATAATTAGCATTAGCCACTTTTAATAAGTGCCATAATGGGATTATGGGAGACGTCTTGATGCTCTACCGACATGGAGACAAGGCCTCAAGCCATGATTTCAATTTCAAACTTCGAACCAAAATCTAGCATGCCGGACAGTGCAGAACTGTGTATTTTTGTTTGAATTTCGTATTTGCTATGAATATTTTTTTGAACATATTGATTGAATGCAAATGACTCTCTATGTTAGGATGATCCAGTGCATCTGGATTCACTCAAAAGGTAAAAATGAAACAAATGTTCTGGCCTAAGTGGAAGAGGTTGACATGCATGGGCAGAATGTAGTGCTCGGAATAATAGGAGACAAAGTGCAACATCTGTGCATCGAGTGATCAAGGAATGTAGCAACGCTCAACCTCCCGGTGCCTCCCTTTCCAATCTGTCCAAATATGATGAGCTTTGTCATTGCCCATATACTTGCCTATGCTATTCACGTTCTGCTCAATCTTTCCTAGCCTGGTTCATTTTATAAACAATTGTGGGCATCCAATACTATTTATCAGTTGCCAAAGGCCAAGTGTGAAATGATACAGAGCCAAGTGAGGAAATGAGCAACTATGGCTCCTACCTGTAGAATGTTCTTTTTCTTTTAAAAAAATGGAAACTGTATTCCATTACTCACGTGCCGCAATATCACCGGCAACCAAAACTTCAATACAATTAGAAAGGACATCCACAACCAGAAGAAGGTAGAAAGGACATCCACAACCGGATCATCCTCCACAGAGCAACTCACACCCCAAGCCGCAACGGCATGTGCGACCTTATTACAATCTCTAGGCACAAACTCAACACACCATGAACTAAAATTAAACATCAACATATTCTTCAGTTCTTTGATCAATCTTCCCACATTGCATAGGCTGCTTTTCTCAGACTTCACCGCATATTTGACTTCCATAGCATTTGTTTCCACAATAATTTTTTGGATCCCAAGATCAGCTGCCACATGAGTTCCATGAAGACAAGCAATTACTTCCGCATGAAAAGCGTCCAGCAAGATGATCAACGCGACCTCTTCCAGCGGATACGACATCACCATCAGCATCTCGAATAATGAAACCCCATCCTCCTGCCCTTGTGCTTGGATTAAAAGCAGCATCACAATTTAATTTGAGAACCCCTTCATTAGGCTTCATCCATGTTTTTTTTTGTGTTGTTTCTCTTTGTGCTTGTGAATGACCTGCTGAATCTCTGCTGCATAAGTCATAATGCTTTAACCCATATATACAATTGTTCTCCTCCCTTCTCCTTCTCTAATTTTGTTTTTTTCTGTCCACCAGCTCCACAATGTAACAATTAACTTGATCTGGATATCTTCCTTTGCACTTAAAATATGTTGCACTACCTGCAAGCATCTCACGTTCATGGTCCATGTTCACCACCGTCCAAACTTGCCAGCATTGAATCTTCCATACCCAGCATTGGATCCTACCTGTAGAATGTTAATACCTCCTAAAACCGAAGGACACTACAGATGCGGGTAAATTAGCAATAACCTCTTATCTACGTGGATAGAGTAGGTATAAGTAATACTCCCTAAAACTGAAGCACAATAAAGATGTGCAATGGAAGGTAGGTCGATATCTTAGAGCATCACCGGTATTCTCTTCTTCACCTAATAATCTCAATATATCGAAAGTGAGTGTTGCATTTAGTTATTTGAACATAGAATGAACTAGGGTTAAAATACCATGAACATAGTCCTTTGCATTTAGTTATTTGAACATAGCTAATGAGTTGGCAATTTTGGTGGCAATGCCTGGGGGTAGGAATGCAACAAAGTATTCAAGAGGCATCTAGAGGATGAGTTTGGAGCATCCAATACATGGGGTCGATCACGTGGCCACAGCTAGCACCATGGCTTTATGAGGAAGGAAGTGTGGTGTGACCGGAGTAATGCCGGGTTTAAGAAAGGAGACCTTTGCTCTGGAAAATTTGTTTTATGCATCATGACTAATTCGCTTGAGTTGGAGATTTGACACTTACATCAAATTTGATATAGATAACATCAAACACGTGTGTCACATCACCGCATAAAAAATAAAAAATATGTGTATCAAAAATTTTCCTTACTTCTCAATACAATTTCATGCATCATTTCAACAAGCCCTACCTTAACCTTGAAATATTTGTACACACAATATCAGTGATAGGATTAGGTTTGCTGAGTTCCACATGTAGTCATGCTTGCCCAATACTCGCTTTCGGACGACAATGAACCAAGCTGCAACTTAGATGATACCGATGATGACAAGTAGAAGGGTTTTGAGCTACACTCGAGACGCCTATGGTGATAGATTCATCACAAAGAAATTTGCTACCTTTCATGTGAGTCAAGTTAATGTACTTGATGTTGTTACTCTATCATACTTGGAGATGTTACCATAATGTTCTAATGCCTCTAAATTTCATATATACTCTGTTATGATTTGATGAAACTTCTTTGTGTTGGTTGTATGAGTAACATTCTTGGGAGTGCCTTTATAACACAAAGGAATGACTCTTACCAATCGATCCGTCGTGACATAGAACCACTCAAGCTCCTGGTGCCACCCTTTCCAACCCATCATACTTTGAACTTTGGTATTACTATATATTGGCCTACACCATACATCCATATTCTGTTCATCTTCTACATACTAATCGAAGATGAAAAAAACTTTTGTAGCCTATTCTACTATCTTATAAAGACGTGCACATATCCAACACTATTTTTTAGGTGCCAAAGACTTGAAATTTGACTATACACAATCAAGTGAGCAAATAAGTAACTTTGACCCCTACATGCGAGGAAATAAGCAACTTTGACCCCTACATGCAAAAAGTTAATTTCCCATAATAGCATCCACAATGGTTTAGTATAGCTATCTGCTGTCGGATAAGAATGATAGAAAAATATGAGAGAGAAGAAAGTTAGCTGCCGTAGTGACAACTAGTTATTGCCAAGCCAAACATTGGATAAAGTTCACCTTGACGCCACAAGACGCGTTTTGTGGGCGTTTTGTGGGCCCTCTTTCTCTCTCACCCCCTTTTCTCTATCAGATTGGACGGCGAATAGGGATGAAGAAACAGTAAAATAAACTAACATGTGGGAGCTATTCTTTTTAGGTAGTGTGCTAGAGGTGGCTGTATAGAAATGTAAATCGATGCATAGCTATTACAAATTGCAGCTACCAAACGTCCGTGAACGCAAACTAGAGATATTAGTAAAGTAGCATTAACATCATCCACATTGGATGGTCCCTCAAACTCTAAAGATATGCCACCAAAACATGCTAGGAATTTGTGCAATAGGAAGCTGCAGGTTTGTACTAGAGCATCACTAACAATCACCTCATAAAATCCACTCCCTCCAATCTCACAATATTGTAAGGGAGTATGGATGACAAAAAACTTGGCTGGGGACAAAGAAGAGAGTTAGGCCACCTTTGTTTGCCCTCCAGATTATGGAATCCAGATTCTATAATCCAAAAGCTAAAACAAAGGGCTGGATTTTGATTCTGGATTCTATAATTTGAGCATCCAAATTCCATAATCCGGTAATCTGGCAACACCCAGATTTTGCTGGATTATAGCACAAATATTTACTGCTTTGCCATCGTGACGCACTGTAAATGACTGTAGTTGGATTGTGGAATCCAAACAAACAAACATCCCTTAGATTTTAAGACTCAGATTTTTACAATCCCAGATTCCACAATCTACAATCCATAATCTAAAGCTGAAACAAAGGGAACCTTATTCTCGCTACTTGTTAGGATCCGTCTTTGTAGGCAAGAGCATAAGAGGTGGTCATATAGGCGGTTGGACCGAGTGGCCATGGTGCTGTCTTCTTTGCAATTTCCCTAAACCCTCAACAGGTCCTCTGTTGCATCCATAGATACTTCTAGAGTTCTGGTGTGGTTAATTGCGTGTTTAGGAAAGGAGCCATCTGGCTGAAAAAAAATTTAACACGCTCTTGCTTGAATTAGAGATTTGACACTTTTAACAATTCGATACTTACTTCGGGCCAAAATACAAGGATTCCAAACATTCAAAACTCAGAATACCAATGAGAGGAAAAGATGCATGTGCCCCACAACAACAACAACAAAAAATGTCATATTGAATGCATCTTCGTCATTGTCTTCTGCCAAGCCACCCGAGCCCATCACTGCCCAACGCTGCCCAGGCTCGCAGGGACCATGACCGGATGATGAATCACCGGCCGGAAACGGGATGGCGGACGACCGACTGAAAGTGGGATGCAACAAGGAAGGAGGCAACAAGGGAACCGGAGACAGTGAAGACGGCCGGAGAAGCTGTTGCCTGTAGATCCGCGACGAAGGAGGGCCTACAAGCTAGGTGGATGGCATTGAATCGTCGTCAATAACCGCTCGATTTCTCTAGGGGTAGGCGGATCCTCCCCATCCTCATCCGTGGCGCCCGTCGATCTACGACGTGAGGACGGTCCCTTCCGAGCGCTGATGGACATCGATGACTGGGCGGGCGGCCCGGGCCTCCTCCCAAGCCAAATGGGCTGTTTTTTTTGTTTTGTTGTGTGAACGGTAGCGGTGAGTGAAGATGACACCCGCCGCTACTGTGTTTGTTTATTACGGCAGGGTGGGATTTTTGTGCCGCTACATATCAATCTTTTTAGCTGCAGAGGAGGTTTGTTGTAGTTTTAGGGAGATGATGAGAGGAAGCTGTGCATTGGATCTGATGGTGCAACGAGCAGAAAGAGATGGCAATTTGCAAGATCCACGACATCGGGGAAATCTCCTATGCATGCTTCTCGGATGTCACGGCCATGGAGCTCTGCAATATCTACACCAATTCCATCGAACTTTATTATTTTTTCTGCCAATTTTTTCTTGACATGGATGAGGTTTTCCCCATTTGCACTGCATAAAATCGAGCTTGTATATACATGGCTAAATCGACTTCATATCAAAACTATCCTGACCTATCTATAATCGAACTCACAACCGAAGAAAAAGTCGAGGTTGAGTCAGGCCATCGTGTCCATGGACTGGACCAGAGGGGAGCCACTCAATTCAGCCTTGCCGGGCCTGTAGCATGCCGCCCCTTCGGTTGTTGAATCCACGCAGGTTACGTTGCCAGCCGCGGCTACCGCACGTCGTTTCCAGCGAGCTGTTGCCGCCGCCCGCCGTGCATAGTTCCGTTTGTTAGGATAATCATGGCTTGGAGTGTGTTTCAAGTTTGTCGTGTGTGCGTTCAATTGTGATGCATGTGTGTCATGCAGAGTTAGTAGATTAGTGCATGCGTGTGTGCAATTAGCTGCAAGCGTTAGAAGCGGCATGGTTCATAATCAGTTAGGCGTCCGGGTCTTACGGTTGAGGGAGTGGCTCACGTGAAGACCGGATCACCAGGAGCTTGTGCCTTCGTGCGCACGGGTGAATTAGTTGCCAGGAGTTGCGGCTATATATACTCAGTTTGTTCGGTTTGAGCCGAGAGAAATACAGAGAAAAAAGAAGTCCTGATGTTCGTTGCCAGGGGACAAGCTTCTCTGAATTGAATAAAGTGGGTGTGTTCGTTTCCTCCACTCTAAAATTTAGCACTGTCATATCAAAGATAATCTTATTATTTATGAATATTTCGATCAATTTAATGACAAAACCCTATTAACAGATTGGTGCTAATTTTCGAGATGAATCTAATGAGCTTAATTAATCTATATTTTGCTAAAGTGATGCTACAGTAACCATCTTCTAATCACCACTTAATTAACCTCATTAGATTCGTCTCGTAAATTAGTCTAGAGACCTGTAATTTGTTTTATAATTAAACTTTATTTAATACTCTTAAATAATAAGATTCTTTTTGATGTGACAGCTCTAAAATTTAAATCACAGGAAACAAACACACCCTAATTCATAGGACCCTGAGCCTCACATCTTCGCCAATCATTATACTGTTTGTACTACTTGATTCTTATTTATTGCTGCCCCACTATGCGTGCAGATTTGTGAAACTGAGGTGCACGACGGGATACAATATTTCTTATCACAAACAACTGTTCAAAGTAAATCAATAAGCGGCACAAGTACGTATTGTGCCTTTAGTACTAGGACACGGGCGAGGATTTCTTTCAAATATTCGAGGCTGCAAATGGCACAATAGGAATCCGAGTTTTTATTTCTTTAATTTGTACATACGGGGTTTAGATATGTGAGGCACATGTCATGAAGGTAGTCATATCACGGTTGATTTGGAGCAAGCTTGGCGATGGGACAAATTAATATTGTAATGGTGGTTGTAGTTAATATTAAGGCATGAAGATCTTTTCTTATTGAAAACCTTACCTGCCAACAATTAATTTGTAATATATACTAGTGACTCTCTGTCCTAATGGTAGGAAATTGAATAGTAATAATTCAGACAAAAGAGTATTGCACACGAGAAAGGAACACGATAATATATACCTGCGCTTTAATCCTTATTGCCATATGAATCAGCACTGTGTAGCTGTATATTTCTTCTCATACTGGACCTGGCCATTTGAATATACCATAAGCTAGTCACGTGTTCTTGAAAAATCTAATAAATACCCAAACCCAGATGTATACAGGACCCAGCAGGATACCTACGTGCACAGAATGTCTGTTTTTCCGCATGCAGGACCGTCCGTGCATCCCCTTTGGTGTATCCATTTATTTGTTCCGTTCCCTCCGAGATACGTATCCAACTGTGAACATCTCCTTTTCTAGTAAAATAAATAATGCAATTTATTTTAGTAAGACCTTGCGCCGCCACTGAGCCTCAAGCACTGACGCCGGATCTCACTCAATCAATGCTCGCATCTCCGCGCTTGATTGCGAGCTTTGTGACACCGACGGCGCCAGCACCTTTATAAATAAGCCACTCCCTCACCAAACACCACTCATAACACCACCTTCTCCCACTCCACGGCAGGCAACAAGCTGTCCTTTGCCCATGGCCGGTGACATCGACCCACGCAGCGGCTACTGCACGGCGACGCGCTCCTTCCGCAGCCTGCGCCCGCCGGTGCCGCTGCCGCCCCCGGACGCGCCGCTCTCCTTCCCGGCCTTCGCGCTCTCGCTGCTGCCGTCCCCGCTCCCGGCCCACCCGGCCCTGCTCGACGCCGCCACGGGCGAGCCCGTCCCGTTCCCGGCGTTCCTGGGCCGGGCACGCGCGCTCGCGCGGGCCCTGAGCGTGGGCCTGGGCCTCCGCCGCGGCGACGTGGCCTTTGTGCTCGCCCCGGCCAGCCTCGCCGTGCCCGTGCTCTACTTCGCGCTGCTCTCCCTGGGCGCCGTCGTGGCCCCCGCCAACCCCGCGCTCACCGCCGGCGAGGTCGCCCGCCTCGTCGCCCTCTCCGGCGCCTCCGTCGCCTTCGCGGTGGCCTCCACCGCCGCCAAGCTCCCCGACGGCGTGCGCGCCGTCCTCCTCGACTCGGACCAGTTCCGCTCCTTCCTCCTCCACGACGAACACGCCGAGGAGGAGGAGGAGCCGGTGGTGGTGGTGCGGCAGGCGGACACGGCCGCGATCCAGTTCTCGTCGGGCACGACGGGGCGCGTCAAGGCGGCCGCGCTGCCGCACCGGAGCTTCATCGCGATGACAGCCGGGTCCCGCTCCCACGCGCGGCGCGGGGCCCCACTCCCACCACGGTGCTCATGGGCGCGCCCATGTTCCACTCGCTCGGATTTTGTTTCACGCTGGCCGGGGTGGCGCTGGGCCAGACGACGGTGGTCATGACCACCGGCGCGGCGGGGCTGAAAGGCGTCATCGCGGCGGCGGAGCGGTGGCGCGTCGCCGAGATGACGGCGGCGCCCCCGGTGGTGGCGGGGATGGCGAGGGAAGACAAGTGCGATCTGCGGTCGCTGGAACGGGTCGTGTGCGGTGGCGCGCCGCTGTCGCGCGCGGCGGCGGAGCGGTTCCGGCGGCGCTTTCCGCATGTTGATCTCCGCATGGTACGCCCTCGCTCGCTACCCGTCCGTTTGTCCATCCCTTTTCTGTTTGTTGTGGCCCCGTTCCACTCTTCATGGATCATAATTAGTACAATCGCCGCCCATTTACGACGTGTTTCAATTCTCAAGTTTATTTTTTTGACAAATAGTGTTGCTTTTAGTTAAACTACTCAAGCTACGGAAATTTAATATTTCCTTTATGCATAGCAAGTAAGGATCAATGTCAAAGCTACATGCGACCATTTCTTTGTTGCTTCAGGACAAAGATAGCTCTTTTTGCATGCTTGTCTAAGCTACATGCGCCTTTCCATTAGCATCACTGGCACGGAAAATCCTGCAAAAACCATTAGAAACATGATGATAAGTCGAAACTTGCTTGCCTTTGCAGCCATGTTATGACTTATGAGCCACAGGAAAATGCATCGCAAGTTTTGAGCCAGAAGATAAACGGGTTACTGCTAGGCAGAAATGAAATGAAAACACAAACTTTATAATCCAGGAAAATATTGCTTTGAAGTCCATTTCATACGAGTGACTGAACAAAAAGCTAAAGCCAAAAACGAATATCTATGCATGATAAGTACTGCTAAACTACAAAATCGACTACTAGACCTGATGATGGAGAGCATCTTCCAAGAACATGGAGGAAATAACAGAGGCCACAGTATTGTACAGTTAATATTGGTACAACAAAAGGAAACCTAACTATACAAAAGATAGAAAAACTGAATAACTGGGGGAGGCGACACTGCTGAATTCAGTGCACCTAACTGGGGTTAGGGAACTGCAACTGCAACTGTGTGAGTGGACGAGAAACCAGTGAATCTTGTTGAGATAACTAAAGTTAAAAGTATCCCTCCCTGCATGTTACAAGTAGAAAAAGAGTAAGAGAGGAACTTTTGTTGGGGTTTTTTTGATTAGTCAAATACTTTAGCAATGGATCCAAATATGGATGTCTTAAAATTTAGTTGGCTAAAGAGTAAGAGAGAGAAAAAGTTTATGAATGTTCGATCCTCCAACCAGCAAGTTTCACGAGGGCGACAGTAACAACAAAGTGCTACCAGCAGTGTATTTCTTTGGGGGGACACTAGAAGCAGAGTGATGTGGTAGTCCAGCTGGTTCGTCGCCACACATCTTGGCGCTGTTCTGTCACGGGCGCGCCGGGTAGCATGATAGGGCTGAATGGCGTCAGTGAACTGACTCGATGCTTAGATTGGCGTGAGCACCAGATAAGAGTCTAGTGTCTAGTCCACAGAAGAAGACGGGATTTTGTTAGTTCTTGCTATTAGTCTTGCATCGCGTATCACGACTAGCGTGGATATGGCACGAGCCTCGTGATATATACTTAGTATACTACTACCTCTGTCCTACTAAAAGTGTCGTTCTCGCTTCCAGAAGTCAAACCTTTTGAACTTTGAATAAAAATACATGAAAAATTATAAATATTTATTGAATATAATTAGTATCATTAGATAGATAATTAAATCTACTTTCATAATCAACTTATTTAGAGATACAAATATTAATAATATTTTTTGCAAAGCTAATCAAAGTTTAGAAAGTTTGACTGACACGGATACCATAGCGACACTTTCAATGGGACGGAGGGTGTAGGTCTTTATTTTCTGTTTAGACATGCCATCTGGCAGGTTGACAGGCCTTGTTCATAGAAAAATAGGTTTGGCAAGGCTTCTACAAAACAAAAAATGCATCAAGCTTGTGCGCCTCTGCTTTTAGATAGGCACCTTCGCAACAAGCTTCTGAGCATGGGAACAGATGTCGGCAGATTTTGCGTGCTCGGCAGCGTCTATAATGACTGCTCGGTTACCACGTGCTTCTCAGCGTAATGATATTGTCCTAGCTTTTGTCTGGACTGGAATGATTGGACCAAAATCATTACATTGCGTGACCAAGTATTGATAATGATCTTGCAGCTTTTCGTCCTTTCCTTGCCATTCGTCCTGATTAGTTCTGATATCGTTTCCTCTTTCGTATGATACAATATTTAGTGTATGCAGGGTAGTGGATTGAATTAGGTCTTTTCTTTCTTTCTGTTAAAGAATTTGTTCTCTCTTACACATTATGGCACATGGATGAGCGGGTCAGACCATAACTTGAAGTTTGAATTACAAAGTAAAACACACAATGCAGTTTCCATTTTTCAGTTCCAACCTTTAAATCTGACTCGCTGTATGTATTAAAGCAACTGCATGGCCTTGTAAAATTTGCATTGTTAAATGTTCCAATGTTCTGTATCACGTTGGTACAACCTTGAAAGGCTTGAGTACTAGACTTTCGTTCACTTTTACTACTAGGGACAAGAAAAGTGATCAGACAACACGGCATTCAATCTATTGGTTAGTAAACTTTTTCAATCTGGGGAACAAATTAAAAGTTCTACTCAAGAAAGAAATGAATTACTGCTGCAGATCAGAAGAATGTTACCAGAGCGAACACAATATGTAATTAATTGCTATTATGAAGTAACATGGAGGACTATGTCTTTTTGCATTTTATTCATACTCAAGGGCAAAAGAGAATCAATTGTTACGTGGAAGATTCGTCCAAGGACAAGTTTTTGGCACCATGTATCAGCTAAAATACAAATACTGTAATCATCTCAGGGCTACGGATCAACTGAAGGTGGTGGCATATCACTGATGATCAGTCGGGAAGAGTGCAACCGCATTGGCTCTGTTGGCCGTATCTCCGAAAACGTCGAGGTGAAGATCGTGGACCACATAACTGGAAAGTCCCTCTCGGTCGGGCAGAAGGGGGAGCTGTTTGTTAGAGGTCCGGCCGTCATGACTGGTAATCAAAGATAACAAGTTGCTAATACACTGATTTCAGTGATTTACGTTGGGTTTTTATTTGCTCTCAGCTGTCTTGACATTTCCTCACGTTTTCCGGCTCACACGTTTCAGGATACGTTGGCGACGACGAGGCAAATGCTACAGCTTTTGACTCTGAAGGATGGTTGAAAACTGGGGACCTTTGCTACATTGACCAAGACGGATTTCTGTTCGTGGTGGATAGATTGAAGGAGCTTATCAAATACAAGGGCTATCAGGTTTGCCTGTAGTTTCAGAATTCGTTAGCATATATAAAGCAGTAGTATGCACAAAATTATTTAGAGACTGACCACCTACACAACTATGGTGCATTGAACGTTTCAGGTGCCACCTGCAGAACTGGAACTTGTCCTTCAGTCGTTGCCTGAGGTTGTTGATGCTGCGGTCATGCCGTGAGTTCACTAGTACTCTGACGTTTCAGTTTCACATGTCCCTTATCCGCACCATCTTTCCCTAAAGATAAATTATCACATTTCTTAGTCTATCATGATAATGTTATCTCTGTATTTCAAAAATTGACAGTTATTTTTCTTTTTCAGATATCCTCATGAGGAGGCAGGGCAGATACCTATAGCTCTTGTTGTGAGGCAACCTGGAAGCAAGGTCACTGAATCTCAAGTTATGGACCATGTAGCAGAGCGTGTCGCTCCGTATAAGAAAATCCGCAAAGTGTTATTTGTCGACTCCATACCCAAATCTCCCGCTGGGAAGATATTGAGAAGGCAGTTGATTCACTATGTGCAGTTCGGAGCCGTCTCCAGATTGTAATTTTTTTTGTGTGTGTGAGCGTGTGGTAGGGAAAAATGCATTATATTATGCCTGTAAAGATGAATTCGGTGATTCAACATACTTGATTGGTGTAGACTATATATATTTGCAGACAACAAGAAAGAAAATGGGGCTCAAGGCATCTAATTAAAGCAGCAAATGCCAGCAGCTCTTCTAAGTCTGCAACTGGGTTTTGTGTGATGCAGACGAACTTGAAAGGCAATGTATCATCTAACGGATGGTCTGGTGCTATTGACGAATTGGTCAGTCTGTAACCTATCACTTGTCCAGGATTGATGACCCTCAATACTTCACACTAGCTTGAAGTTAGTGTTGCCCAGCAAATATGCCGAAACAACAATAACGACGGATAAAGACCTCGATTACGGTGAGGTTACCGGCTGCTTTTCAAGCAAGAACAACAAACGATGATTTAAGTGACAAACCAACAAAGGGGTATTCAATTTCATGGAAGAGGTGACTACTTTTCTCAGCAAAGCAACAAAGGACACGAAGAAAAACAAGAACAAATCATAATTGATGTGTTTGACGATTGTGTTCTATTTTTTTTCCTACACAGCCTACACTTCTCCTTTTATAACCGTACACAAATCCCTCGTAGTCAGCGATGGAATGCGGAGAGAGCTCTTGCTCCGTACACCCCTCCACCCCCAACTCCGGCTGGCCGGCGCCCGCTCCCGGCCACCACCCAACCAATTCCACCCCCTCTCCGGCGGTGACCCCGGCCCCGCCTGAACCAAGATTTGCCTCCCAAGCGTCGCGCTCCTCCCTCAATCCAAATGCAGAGCCCTTCGAGCCAGCGTCGCTAGCTCGGCGGGGGCACTAGTGAGCTCCCCCATGGTTGTCCTTCTCGCTTCCTCATCGGAGTCCGAGGCTCTCTCTCTCTCTCTCTCTCTCTCTCCCCGTCCCTCCTACGAGGGACGCGGCAAAGGGAAAGGCTCCGTTGGTTGGCTCGTCGCAAGCCCAACCCTGGTCACCCCGTCGCCAAGAAGTCGCTGGGAGCTTCATGGCCGACACCCGCCTTCCGACCCCCGTTCTAGAGGCACTCGTGCCCCAGCCTGCCCGGTGGAAGCTCGGTTGCCGGATCCGGCCAACACGCCAACGAAGGATGGCTGGTGTGATACCCCTCCTCGGGAGGGGTATCGTGCATCCTGTACCAATCTCCGGATCAGTAGTTGGTATCCAGAGATTGGTACACACTAACGAGATAGTCTCAAATCCATACAATACTAAATAGGAGGATATACGTAGAACCTACCAAATAATGCTCAGTAACAACCCAAAGTATGCAGCGGAAAGGGCAAAAGCTGGTCACTTCAATCGTCCACAAGCAACTTGAGCATACGACGAAACCCAACCGTCTCTATCTCATGTGGACTTTGTCCACTAAAAACCACAATGAACAAACCGTGAGTACATAAGGTACTCAACAAGCTCCAACAAGTACTCAAAGGGTATGATTATGCATGGAGGTTGTAGCAAGGATATAGGCAGGGGTTAGATATTTGCGCCGGCAGCTAAGCAATGCTTGGGCTCACTAAGAATAGGTATCAAGGAAAGAGGGACCTATCAATATTTTAGTTGGTAGGCCCTGGGAGAGCATAAATCCTTCTCGCCGGTTCCCGAAGTCTTAACAGGGTTGGATCTCCAATATCCACACCAAACACCTTTCCAAAACTCACGGGCACAAGGCTGCCCACTCACACGTCAAGGATTTCATATTTGTGGCTAATCAACAAGAGCTCAAGCTTTGGTGGGTCAATATACCGTGGCAACGAACATTCGTATAGTTTTATACACTCTGCGGAGGTTGGTACACTTTACCCACAAGCTATACGCTCTATGCAAGTGAGCACATAACGCTGCCACCGCAAATGCCGAGGGATCCGACGGATATGCCACAAGCATACCGTCCACCATATATGTGCCAATTACTGGACTTCACCCAAAAAAAACGATTCCTGGACCTCCGTCATCTACTACACCCGGTGGAACTTCTTGCTGTGTAACCCAAGGTTTGGTGCACAGTCCTGCCCATAATAGGTTCTGTGGTTGTACACTAAATCACAAATTTGGGGTCCGAAGAACCGGTCCTAACATGACAGGGCACACACTCGTCCATCGCAAATGAACATCACAACATCAAGTACTCTGCACCGAGTACTAGGAGTTTCGCCACGGCCGGTAATTTCCCACCCAACTTCACCTTAACACAATTGGTTTATTCACCCACCCATCAACACACACTACCAAATGCATTTTCACACATTTTCACAAAATAAATATATGGTATAGTGTGGCGATGAGTATCATGGTAAGGTTCATAAGCGCTTCTAAGCATAGCTATATTCCGTACATTAGGCATCTAATGTCGGTATAAGTGGAGTTTATGAGGTGTCGGGATAACGCAATCAAGGCAGGGTTTTGGTAACATCAACGGAATTACCAATAATCGGTTAGGTAGTATTTCATGCAAAGAAAACAATGGCACTCAAGAGACCATGCAATATAGAGTAAGATCTAAGTTGGTTCTATACTACTTTTCATAGGACAAATATGATCAAGGGATAGTTAGAGCTTGCACTGGCAATGCTAAATCCTTAGTAGTTGTGCCTCACGTCGTTACTTGGCTTGGGGTTGGAACCCGTCTTGAGACTTGAGCTGTTGGGTGTTGTCTCCGGCTTGGGGCTCCTTCGGATTCTCTGCCTCTATAAGACGTGAAGCTAATGCGAAAAGAAAATAAATGATTAAGAAAAAAATCAAGCTCCAATTAAAACTCCATTTAGATCAGAAGGTTCGGTGTATACCCGTGGTCGGCATGGACGGGTCGGAGTTTGGGAGGGCAAGGTCTAGGTTACGTGGATTGGGTTTGGGTATGCCGGAACTCAGAAGTTCAATGGCGGGAGAATCGGTGAAAACAGAGTCGGACGGTGGAGATGGGAGATATGGGATGAGGTTAAGGTGGCTAGCAAAAGATTCCTCGTATCGGGACGATCGCGTGAGCGCAAGAATCGTCCGAAACGGAGGTCCTGGAAGTTCCAAGGACTTTTCTTCAAATACTTTTAAGGTCATAGCGACCTATTTGTAATTACATAAAATTTTGGAGGGACCTTTTTGTAAAATGTTAGGGACCTAAAATATAATTTCTAGAAAGTTTGGGTGTCTTTCTATAAAAATCCACGAGACCTAAACATAATACGGAAGAAAGTCGGGGGCTTAAATGCAAAAATTCGTGGACCGGGTCCACGGGTCCGTGGACCGGGGTGGTGGGCTTGGTCTATGGTGGACCGGGGGTAGAGAGGCAAGATTTTGTGGATGCGAAGGGGCCTAAGTGCAAAACCATGAAATAACATAGGAATCGTCTCCTTCCACGGCACGGACGACATGGCCGAGCTCCTGGAGCTCGGTGGTGCGCCCGGGGAGAGGAGAGAAAGGCCGGGGAGTGGGGGATTTGGTGGAGGAGCTCGTTGCGCATCCGTCTAGAGTGGAAGGAGGAGGGGAGGTGGCTCGGATGTGGAGTATTTTGGAGGAACGTGGCCATACGTGGCCATGGCCATGAAGCTCGGGAGAAAATGGGGAAAACTTGAATTGTGGGCTGCTCGGTGGGAGAGAGAAGAGGAGAGTGACCCACATCCCTTATATTGGCACGAGTGGCGGGGAGTACGAAGCGAGGAGCTTGCCTCCAATGGTGGTTTTGTGCACGAGCGAGGAACATTCACGAGCTTTCATCGGGGAGCGGGAGAAGTGACAGGGGAGGAGGAGTGGCTTAGGGGAGGCGATGGCGCGTGGCGTGAGGCGCCCGGGGGTCCGGTGGCCGGTGGCGCTCGGTTGGGTGCGTGGCATGGTGTATTGATGGCGCTGTGTCCAGGAGCGGAAGGAAGAAGTCGCGGGCGATGCGGGAGGAAGACGACGACACCGGAGGCGGTGCCGTACGCCGGGAGGGGGGGTGGGATGCCTGGGGCTGGGCCGTGCCTGCCACTTGGGTCGCGCCTTGGTGGGCCACGTGAGGGGAGCTGGACTGAGTGAGGGGAGGGCAAGAAAAGAAAGGAGGGTGGGTTGTGGCTGGTTTGGACCGGGAAGGGGAAAAAGGAGGAGGGGAGGCCCGGGAAGGAAAAATGCTTTTATTTTTCCAGGAATTTGTGTATTTGGATTTGGATTGAATTTGCAGGAATAATGGAGTTTAAATTTGGAGCAACACTCACAAACAATTCAAGGAAATAAAACAAACAATCATCATCAAGGTTATTTTATATAATGTTTTTAAAAAATCAATTTTCTTCTCTAGTTTAATTTAATTCATCAATGTTTTGGTTTTTGAAATTTCATGAATTGTAAAATAAAATCCGAAAAATTTATATTTAGCGCGAATTTTGAATTTGATTTAAGTTTGCAAATTCCGAGGTGTTACAGCTGGCAAGCGATCGTTAACTACAAAAGGATGAAGAAGTGGATCCGGGTGGACAAGCGACAACTCCCTCCGGACCATTGGCCGCGACAGTGCCGGTCGATCCGGTTGGACTCTCGCTTCAACTGTCCGGCCCCGGGCCATGTCGCTGCCGCCTGCACGAACCCGACGTGCTGTTTCCGCTGCAAGCAGGAGGACCATCAAGCACGCCATTGCAAAAGACCGTGCTCTCCGGCGGACCTGGATGGGGGTCACAACATCGGCATGGCCCTCCTCGTCAAGCTAAAGATCTAGTTGCCCCGGACCCGGCTTCTCCGCCTTCGTCGCGTGCGCCGTTGTAACAATCCAAAAGTTGTATCAATGTTGTGTAATAAAAATATAAATATTTGGAATTTGGATAAGATTGGAACGAGTTTGAATCAATTCGAGTTGAGTTTTTGATGAAAAATTCGCGAAGCTTTTAATTTGAATTTTCAGCGTCTTGGGCCGAATTCCTCTACAGCCTGTTCCCTTTTCTCTCTCTACACCAGCCCAGCTACAGCCTAGCCCGACCCGTGCGCTACGGTGCATCGTCAACCTCCCACGTTTCCACCTCGGCTCTCGCGCGCGGCGTCCGCAGAGCTCGCCACCTCGGACGAGTGGCGTTTTGTGCCGTCGCAACCACTCGGGCCCGCATCCAACCACCTCGGCCGCCCTTTTTCCCCTTCAACCCCCCTCACCCCCGAGCCGCCATTCTCCCCAGCTCCCCCAAACCCTAGCTTCCATCGCCGTTCGAGGTTTTGTCCACCACCATTGGCAAAAGTCCCGAGCCATTCATATCTTTTTCCTGGAGTCTCGGAAAATTACGCGTTCGGTTGCGTTGGACTCGTAGCGACGTGCTCTTCGCGTTAGTGTAGCTTTTGGTCACGATCTAGTACCGTAAATTCTGTCGTTCATTTCGTCCTTTTCCTATTGCCTCGTTTTGCGTGCCTAACCCTCGTTTCACGATCCGTTTGTCGGAGGGTACCGAGGAGTTCCTGTTGGAGCCACGGTTTGAGGAGTTTCCACCGAGCAGCCGTTCGAGTACCCCGACCCAACCTGGGACCAGCGTTTTCCAAGCAAGCCGCAATCCTTGACCACTCTTATTCCTATTTAGCAACTTGTATTAAATTGACTCATGCACGTGAACTGTTACTTGCACTTGTAGTTTACCTATGCCATATTATGCTATCCTTGCCACTGATTGCCATAGGTTGTTCTACTATTACTGCTCGCATGCTTAGTAATTGTTTAGTTGCTTAATTGAACTCCACATGATGATTATACATGGTTTTTGTGTAAAATAAAATGTAGGTGTTTCTTAGGTGTCGAGTTTCGTACTAGATATCGTGTAGGACTTTTGCGGGAACGAGTGTCGGTGATTAGGTGCTGGGATACTTTTGGGGAGTCTCTATTTGGAGAGTGCTCGTTGCGAGCACAGCTTGTGTAGGGGCCTTGGTGTATGGGGTCTCTGTTGTGGTGACACCGTTGTTGAGACTGTTGTTTGAGGAGAGGGATGGTGACTCGCCCCGACAGCTTGAGGACCGGTTCTTGTGCTTTCTTGCTCTTTGATTTACTAGGATACCACGTGACCCGTATGGGCGAGTTGGATCAGGATACTTAGCAGAGGACTGGGTGGCCCGCCATGGTGCGAGTTAGTGTTAGTGAGTTTTTGGAGCATTTGTCTCGACCCATGAGTAGAGGATATCCCACCTGGCTCGTGGTACGCCTTGTCACACCTTCAGGACCTTCTTTTCCTATGTTGTGGTTAGAGGATCCTAGACCCGAGGGACGGGCGCCTACCGCTTGATGCTTTGTTGAATGAACTTGTGAGTGTTGCTGTGCTTAGGTCACGACGGTGGTCCTATGTTGTACTACCTCTTCACATGGGTACAGATGCTTACTCTCTGCAGAGATATATAATCTATACGTATAGCCCAGCCTAGGGTATTGGGCACTACCACCGAGCGATCCACTTGATTAGCATTTACTACATCTCT
The DNA here is from genome assembly GCA_031894775.1 of Chloris gayana. NCBI lineage: Eukaryota > Viridiplantae > Streptophyta > Magnoliopsida > Poales > Poaceae > Chloris > Chloris gayana. Next base: position 161,897 of record JAUNZO010000981.1, on the reverse strand, counting down.
CATCCGATAGGTGTTTTACCTCCGGCTTCGAGCTGTGGTTCCAGTGGAGGTGTGCTGGACATAAAATTTGACCCTTGCAGGTTTGTCTTGTTTCCTGCAAGTCCACTTATAAATTTGACTAATAATAAAATATGATTCACATAGACTTGAGGAATAACTGCTTTAGGTGCTAGCCCTTTGCCTATCCTTGAAATATCCAAGCATTCATACAGTGTTGCTAGGTAGTTACGGCATCTTGAGTACTTTATGTACTCACGGTTTTCCCACTTTGTTTTTCGGACGCCGGTGCAGAGGATCCCGCAGAGCCTACCGACGGAGCCGACGGAGTGGAGTGACGGTCTTGCCTACACTCGAGTTGCTTGTGGGTGTTGGTCTTCATCGCCGATCTTCATGTGAGACGCTTCCGCTAGATTTCATCTTTGATATCGCGATGGCCTGCGTGCCATGCTCTTTGTATCGATGAGATTGAAATTTGAGTTTATTAATGTACTATTGGAGATTCTACTATCCTGCCTTGTTTTTATTCTATCTTTATGGTTTATTGATGTTATATTGTGATGGCTCTATGTGCCACACTCCTGGGACTGGCATAGAGGTACAAAGGGTTCAGGTTTCACTTGGGTGAAATCCAGGTCCTCACAGCCATCCACGACGAGCGTAGCCGGCTCAACGGGCTCGACTTCACGATCCCGGAGGTCTGCGCTGCATCCCCTCCGCCAGGGTTGCCGCCTACGTCGTCACCGCCAGTGCTACCTTTGGGACACCTGGATCACCGCCCCACATCGGACTTCTGCTTCGTGCAGCGCAATGAAGAAATTGAACAAGCTGAGGCGTCCCTCCGTCTCGCTCTGGTCACTCTGGTCACTGTTGTGGGTGGTAGCTTGATAAAACAAATTTGCTTGCTGAAATTTTTATCTAACCGTTGCTCTACTCTCTCCAGGTGCTTGATTATTGTTAGGAGTGGAAGAGGGATTAGTTGCACGTCTCACAGTTCATCACTTTATAGTCTCCTTGCTTTAATCTTGATAATTAGAGTTTAGTCTTTAATGTCGTGAGAATGATATTTAAAGTCTAGTGTGGATGTTAAACTTTTGCTGAGGTTCTCTCTTATGGTTATGATAGATCATTTTAATAATTCTTGTGTTATATGCCTTAATAATAATTATATGTGTGATTATGCTTCCCGGTGCTTGTATTATATGTGGATGTTAAATTTCTTCTTTTTACCTTCGGCGGTTGAATGTGTAGTTATTAATAAAGTCCCCGGGTGTTGGTGGATTTTGGACCGTTACATGGACGAATGGGGTAGCCACCTATGTAATCTCTTTTCTGACTGGAAGTGCACCTGGCGCGGGAAGCACGGTATTCTGTTGAGTCTCCTTTCATATCTTGCGTGTTGATGGCGACCTGCTAGCATCGAAATATGATAACTTTGTTTTGAAAATGTGGCAGTGATATTAGTGAAGCTCCTCCTGCCTCCCGTTCCAATGATACAAAGTCTTTTTCAAACTATGGTAAAAATGTTGAGCGATTTTCCCTTCTGTGCTTTTGCTTGAGATTCCCTTCCCTTATGTGCCCCCTTCAAAAAAAAAAAAATCTTAATGCTTTATCGTATTCCCTGTGAAACTTGTTGGCTCACAATACCATAGGATGAGCCACTTCATGTCAATACATAGATGCGAGTACAAGCCTGCCGCCTTGGCATGCACGGCAACAATAGACACGCAGGTCTATCTCCTACGTATAGGAGTTCCTTAGGATTACAATACGGCTCATGCCAAAACCTAAACCGAAACTATCTTATCTCTTCTAACATTCCCGAACTTTTAAAATCCAAAACGGAAACAATTTGAAACTTTGAAAATGACGAAACTTATTCTTCAGGTGGTTCTTTGCCAACAGAAACTTTTTAAAAGTTTCCATGCTTGGCAAGTATTCTTTTTAGCATGGAAGAAGCGAGAGTATTTATAAAAAAATTAGGCAAGTCTTCCCTTCCTCACTTGCTTCCTCTCTGAACTAAAATAATTACTTGACAAGCATTAAAACTTTTGATTTTTTTTGCATTCCTAGACAAACCCATGAAAAACAAATTCTTTTATTAGCAAAGTATCTAATTAATTTTCATTTTGAGTGCACAGAGGGAAGATAACTCTCAAGAGGAGCCGACAAGGGACAAGTATTTTTCCATTGACTGAGAAAGAAATATGATTTCTTCCGTGGCTTGAAGGGAAACGTCCGTCAGTTGTCTTTATTGGCATGATGTTGCATCCGCCTCTGAGAGATTCACATTTGTAAGTTTAGGCAATGCCCAAACATCCAGCAGCTTGAAAGAATGATATTTCTGTCGATTGATCAAAATACTCGATTTTATCCTATGGACACTGTAAAATTACGACCTTTTATCCATAGCACACTACAACAAAACAAAAAAAACAATATTGTGAAGTGTTTTCTTATCTCTCAATCCATGAAAAGACATTACAGCTTGAAAATTTGGACAAAAGTAGGTGACTATCGGTTTACACCTGAGCTCATAAATCTTACAAATGTATGCCTTGAAGAACTTTTTGTCCAAAGCTAATAAATAATAATATACTCAGAACAACTTAATTATTATTTTAGAAAAGAGCATATATATTAATTACTATCCCGGTCTGTGCTCGACCTATACACGTAGGCCCTAGTACATCACGGCCTTAACTCCTTCATAGAAACGTCTCTTGCATTAAGTTGAAACGGCTTCAACAAAAAACTATTCCAGGACAAAATCATCTTGCAAATTCAATGCTCATCCAAGCTTTCTTCTTGAGACTGTCATAGTCTGTGGTGTCTCCCCCAGAATAGAACTCTGATGTTTCGGCAATTGACCTTTCTGGCACAAACAGTAACCTATCCGTATGAAGCGGGACTCCTGGCCTCTGTAGTACAACACCTTCTAGTAGCCGGAGTTCCTCTGCCACCTCTCCCATTGTTGGTCTGTGCTCTGCAGGCATAACCAGGCATCGAGCTGCCAACTCTGCTATCTGGTGCACAACATCCATGTTGTCTTGGTCATCTACTATGATCTCAGAGTCCAGAAGCTCATGATGCTCTCCTTTCTTCCAAGCCTCCTGGAAAACCAAGGCAAGGCATTCCCCCTTGGATATAACCTTTTTGCGTGTTAAAAGCTCTAGAAGAAGGACACCGAAGCTGTATACATCGCTCTTATCAGTCAGTTCGAACTTCAATAGGTACTCTGGATCTAAGTAGCCAAGTGTGCCCTTTACTACCTGAAAGTTTTCAACCCCTGATGTAATCATCGAGCACCCAAAATCAGAGACCTTAGCAGTGAGATCAGGACCAAGAAGAATATTAGCAGACTTGATATCACCATGCAAGACTGGATGGGTAAGTGAATGCAGGTATGCCAGTGCTTCAGCGGACTTAGTTGCAATTTTCAGACGGATAGCTAGAGTCCTGAAGTCTTTGTTATCATGCGAATGGATGAGATAGTGCAATGTTTTATTTGGCACGTATTCGTACACCAGGACTGGAACGTCAAATTGTAAACTACAACCAAGAAGTTTGATGATGTTCTCATGGTTGACTCGAGAAAGTATGAGCAACTCTTTTCCGAAATCCATTCGCCTACTCTCATCAAATCCCTTGCATCTTTTAATTGCAACAGGATTGTTCTCTGGATCCAGATTATGGCCTATGTAAACTGTTCCCTGTCCACCTTCCCCGATGATTGCACTATCATCAAATTTATTTGTAGCCAATTCAATTTCATCCAGGCCATATAACTTGAAAGAAATATTACTTTCCACTTTCATCATATCTATTAACAGTTGGCCTCCATTATGTTCAAAACATTCATTTATCTTTCTCGCACGCTCTTGCCTTGCAATATGTCGTTTGTGCCTGATCCATTCTTTGGCCAGGAAAAGTATAACTGCAGTAAAAAAAGAAACACAAATACCTGCATGGGAAAGCAAGAATATTGGGAATGAATTATGTTATATATATGTTGCTGCACGGGTCGCGAGATACATGTGGACAAAGAAGAAAAGGCCGGATGCTTCTGCAAAAGATTTAGAAAATAATTTTGCATGCATTTATTGGCTTTTGGCTAGAGGGATTGAAATTGTTACATCTCATTAGAAACAAGAAACATGTATTATTCGAATTTGATTTATAAAATTGCAGTTTTGGAGAAAAATGCTAAATGAAGTTATAGAATATAGTGTACTAAATTAGCACATGTGCAACAATTTAAAATTAAAGACATGACAAATCGGTGGTGTTTTCAAAATTGATCAGCCTTCTAGTAATTAGAGTAAATCTCACAAAACCCTGGATTTTATGGTCCTTATATCACAAAACCTCAGGTATTATGGTTTGTGTCACATAACCCCAGATTTTTTGGTCATATTGTTTCACATAACCTCACCCCATCAAAGTAGTATGAATATTAGAGGTGGATTTAACTTTCATGTCAGAAGATAACTTATAATATATAAAACTTGATGATTTCATTGATTAAATCGATTGGAATACATGTCTCATGCAAGCATAAACTTAGAATCCATAAATTATATTTTTTGTTAATTTTTTATAGAGGTGGGGGTTTTGTGAAATGATATGACCATAAAACATGTGGTCATGTGACACGAGCCGTAATATCTGGGTTTTGTGACATAAGGACCACAAAACATGGGGTTTTATGAAATTTACTCTAGTAATTATTACTCACTTGTGAAACTCTGGCTGTATAAAATATATAGACTATACTAGTTTAAATACACTCACCATGGCTAACAGTGAGTTGCATGATACATCTCCATGTGCTGGTTGTGAATAAGTACCAAGAACATGCAGATCTTTTTAGGGCGAAGAAAATATCTTTGAAATTATTAAAAACTCTGTTGCGAGATAGCAATAATCGACGGGAGGACATAGGGAGATGCTTGGTTCACGAATTGGATGCTGCAACATTAGACACCTATGGGGGAAATCAAGGTCACAGGAAAACCTAAATCTGCCATCTGGCATCATATACATTTGTATGACGTCTCTCTAAGCAAGTTTATATTCTTACTAAGTGAAAGGACAGTATTCACTAATCCCAACCTTTAAAGAAGTTAAACCCTAAGACAAATGTAATTAATGTGGGTAAAAATATAAAGGTGAAAGAATAAAATAAGCTGCAAACAAAACATTATGTGAAAAGCATAATTATCAGATTTTACTTCTCCTAATTCAGTAATATTAGAATGCCATAGACTAAACATTTCCTTAAACATAGTTTCAAAATTAAATGCGAAGGGGCTAAGAAGAAAGACTCGACAGTACCGATGGAGACTTTAGCTTTGGAGGAAAGTTCTTGATCTCGCTCGCACGTTCCAGTATAGGGGTTGCCTTTTGGATAATGCGGAGGGCAGATACATTCGAATCTGCCAGGATTATTTTTGCAAATTGCATTAAACGAGCAAGGCTTATTGTTACACTCATCAATATCTGCAAGGAAATATTACACTTTAGCAAATATTTCGACAGAGTAGGGATGTACTGTTATCAGCTTTTTGACAAGTTTGAAGAAACTAAATGACAATTACTCGAATTGTCAATGCAATATGAAGTAGTTACCAGACCAAATATGACAACATCAAGCATGCCTGGAAAAGTAAACTCCAGATGTAGGATTTGGCTGATTTATTACCTTTGCATCCAAGCTCCTGGTCTTGAAGGTAAGGATTACCTTCAAATCCCTTGGAGCAGTTGCATATGTAGCCTCTTCCACTGGGTGAGTCGAAGCAGTCGCTATTGCCCACGCACGCGTAAGTGTCGGGCTCTTGGCGAGCAGCCTTGCAGGTCTGATTTCCAATTGCCCAGTCCACAACTAGCGAAGCCCGACCATCTTGTGTTTTGTTGAAATCCCGTGAGGTCACATAGTTCGATAGGAAGGTGAAATCCGACGAGTCCATGAGCACTGCGAAGTTGCAGGGACTGAAAGTATAGATTTCAGAAGTGTTGAAATTGTAGTCAAAGCTGACCTTGTAATACTGCAGCCCCTTGGGGATGGCCGTCTGGCAGCAGCCGATCCCCGAGCAGGAGCCGTTGGTCAGGGTGGTGGCGTTGCCGGCCCCGCACATGGCCACACACCCACTCATATACTGTCCTTTGTTCTCACGACGGTTATCTTTGATGTAGGCCAATGCTTGGCATCCGAGGACCGTGAACTTGTTGCTGGTGTCGGAGAAGCTGTAGGGTGTGCCAGTAAAGTTCAAGCGCCAGTTGTTGTAGTACATAAGCGCATCAGTGGTGTTGTAGCAATATGATGAGATGGCGTTCAACATTCGCGCCTGGCCTTTGTGGAGGGAGATGCTAAGGACTTCAACATCGAAAAAGAACGGCTTGTAGACACCGTTGCCGGTGTGATTGCACGTTAGAGTGTAGCCAGGCATAGCGCAGTTGTCAGGCAAGCCGGTGGAAAGGCCAAACGGGTAAGGGATGTCCACGCTGCCACATTTCCTCTGGCAATTGCTGCTAGGCTGCGGCGGCGATGCTCCAACGGATGCGAGCATCGCCACGACCACTACGCTCATCAATAGGCTTGCTGCTAATCTGTGTGATGATGCCATGTCTGCACTACTTTCTACGCTAAGCAACACTTGGAGTGGCGCTTGGGACCTGCCGCTCCTGCTCCTCGGTGTTTGAAGCGAGGTTATATGCTGCTCGAACAAACGCCCGGTCTTGACGTTGGATGTAACGTGATGACTGGACACGTCTGGCCCGTCTAACCCGCCAACGACTTCAAAACAGTCTGATCATTCGCAAGTCTTGCAAGTCTATTCGGTCAAGTCAACGGGTGCCCCACAAGGCATGTTATTTCGTTTAATTATTTCTCCCCTTTCACTGGAGAGCAACTAGTATGCGTTTCGGTCTTCCCAAGATGATTGGCGTCCAATTATTGATGCTCATCATTCACGGGGGTGGATTTTTTCGGTCTAAAATACTGCTCAATAGTTTAAAACTAATAGTCGGTAGTTTGACCATTGGTATCAATTTGATATTAAAAATATACAAATACTAATCAGGGAAAATCCCTTATATGCCATTGGTTAAACTTCTAATCCCTGATTCGCCATCGGTAAAACCTATTTCCCTTGTATGCCATTGATCTTAAAATTTTATCTCTTTCATGCCACTATTTGTTGGGGCCTGGCGCGAGCGAGCTCCGCGTGAAGTAAACGCTAGCGCCTCATATTCATTTCCCTACCTCTAACGACAAACTGCAGAGTAAGTGTGCAGGTAAAAATGTTGAGCGATTTTCCCTTCTATGCTTTTGCTTGAGATTCCCTTCCCTTATGTGCCCCCTTCAAAAAAAAAAAAAAAAACTTAATGCTTTATCGTATTCCCTGTGAAACTTGTTAGCTCACAGTACCATAGGATGAGCCATTTCATGTCAATATATAGATGCGAGTACAAGCCTGCCTTGGCATGCACGGCAACAATAGACACGCAGGTCTATCTCCTACGTATAGGAGTTCCTTAGGATTACAATACGGCTCATGCCAAAACCTAAACCGAAACTATCTTATCTCTTCTAACATTCCTGAACTTTTAAAATCGAAAATGGAAACAATTTGAAACTTTGAAAATAACGAAACTTATTCTTCAGGTGGTTCTTTGCCAACAGAAACTTTTTAAAAAGTTTCCATGCTTGGCAAGTATTCTTTTTAGCATGGAAGAAGAGAGTATTTATAAAAAAATTAGGCAAGTCTTCCCTTCCTCACTTGCTTCCTCTCTAAACTAAAATAATTACTTGACAAGCATTAAAACTTTTGAATTTTTTTGCATTCCTAGGCAAACCCATGAAAAAAAAATTCTTTTATTAGCAAAGTATCTAATTAATTTTCATTTTGAGAGCACAGAGGGAAGATAAGTCTTAAGAGGAGCCGACAAGGGACAAGTATTTTTCCATTGACTGAGAAAGAAATAAGATTTCTTCTGTGGCTTGAAGGGAACCGTCAGTTGTCTTTATTGGCATGATGTTGCATCCGCCTCAGAGAGATTCACATTTCTAAGTTTAGGCAATGCCCAAACATCCAGCAGCATGAAAGAATGATAGTTCTGTCGATTGATCAAAATAGTCGATTTTATGCTATGGACACTGTAAAATTACGACCTTTTATCCATAGCACACTACAACAAAACAAAAAAAAAAACAATATTGTAAAGTGTTTTTTTATCTCTCAATCCGTGAAAAGACATTACAGCTTGGAAATTTGAACAACTAGCAAGGTGCCCGTGCGTTGCTACAGGTTTATTTTTTCAACATCAGTGGTGCACAGGGTGGTAAAATACAAACATTAGCAAAAAATAAGATAGAACAGGGAAATTACATGAATTCGGGGCAATTTCTACCAAAATAAACAGAATATAAACATTAGCAATGTGCACCTGACTTCCTATTGGATTAAGAGATGCATTTACCGTTGATTTATCCATGACCAGGGAAGCAGCCGGTCTAAGGAGGCGGAACACAATGTGTTGGTATCAATCGCTGCTCAGTTCACATTGCAGTCATCAATCTTGTCCTATAGCAGCCCTATAGCAAGGAGTAATCTCAGCTATTCGACGTCCTGGATGGAGACTGCTCGCGATCTTTTCCGCCTGTCACGTCATGGCCCTGAGGGTTCTCAATTCCACGGCGTCCTAGACGATGCCTACAGACAGAGCCCGTGTCTTGCTGCGTGTCAGCATATTGACGTCCTGGACGACGCCTGCTTGCAAAACGACGCGAACACTGGCGGCATCGTGTGAAGGAGCGCGGCCACACAACTCATCTTAATGATCGCGACGACCGTCCGTCTCGTATGCTGGCTCCTAGTCGTGTTCCTGTCTGATCTATATAAAAGACAAGAAAGAGGCCATTATGAAAGAACATGCGGGAGGAGCGAGGAGAGCGTAAGGGGTTATCAAAAGAGCACGAATCGGAGGAAGAAAACTAAACATGCTGATTTGAGGACAACCAGTTTTTGATCAGGATTCTAAAAACAATTGTGGGCGTAAATATTAGAAGAGACCTATTCGGACAATAGACTTGATCCCCATTGGTTGTGGGTGTACGGGCGTACGGCATGGACGTTTTCATCGAACTTATTATTTGAACAAAAATATGTGACTATCGGTTTACACATGAGCTCCTAAATGTACGCTTTGAAGAACTTTTTGTCAAAAGCTAATAAATAATAATATACTCAGAACAACTTAATTATTTTTTTAGGAAAGAGCAGTCTGGTGTCTCCCCCAGAATAGAACTCCGATGTGTCGGTAATTGACCTTTCCGGCACAAACGTAACCTATCAGTATGAAGCGGGACTCCTGGCCTCTGTAGTACAACACCTTCTAGTAGCCGGAGTTCCTCTGCCACCTCTCTCATTGTTGGCCTGTGCTCTGCAGGCATAACCAGGCATCGAGCTGCCAACTCTGCTATCTGGTGCACAACATCCTTGTTGTCTTGATCATCTACTATGATCTCAGAGTCCAGAAGCTCATGATGCTCTCCTTTCTTCCGAGCCTCCTGGAAAACCAAGGCGATAATAATCTTCATTAAAGAATTACGATCTTCAAATCTTGATAATAATCTTCATGAAAGAATTACGATGACAAGCATGCGAGAACAATTGGTCAAACAAACATAACAGACATTATCCGTTCAGCCTATCTCGCGTAGATGACTTCGATCGACGAGAAGGATTTCAAAGTGTGATGAATTGGAGTTTAGCTGATCAGAGTACTAGATCATGTCCTTAAGGTTACGTTTATTTTCGACGATTCTCGTTCCTACATATAAGTATGGCTCTGATACCAACTGTAACATCCCGATTTTCACTCGGATAGTGAAAACCGTGCTTTCAGTACCTCAATGCCACTCCTAGGAGTGTGGCACGTACATCCAACACAGTTAGCATCATAAAACCATAGAAAGGAATAAAACCAAAGCAAGATAGTAAAATCTCCAATAGTACAATAACATATCTCAAATCTCAAATCTCATGGATACAAGGTACGTGCCACGTAGGCCAATGAGAGAACATGAAGGAAACTGGCGAAGCGTATCACATGAAGATAGGCGGTGAAGACCAATGTCCACAAGCACTCGAGTGTAGGCGAGACCGTCACTCCTCTCCGCCGGCTCCGTCGGTAGGCTCGGCGGCATCCTCTCGTACCAGCATCTCGAAAAACAAAGTGGGAAAGCCGTGAGTACAAGAAGTACTCAACAAGCCGCAACTACCTAGCAACAATATATGCATGATAGGATATTTCAAGGAATTGCAAGGGCTAGCATCTATAGCAATTATTCCCGGGGTCTATGTGAATCATATTTTATTATTAATCAAATTTTATAAGTGGCCTTGCAGGAAACAACACAATCCTGCAAGGGTCAAATTTTAAGTCCAAGCATACCTCCACTGGAACCACAGCTCGTAGCCGGAAGTAAAACACCAATCGAGGGGAGAAGTAGTAAATGCTAATCAAGCGTGTCGCTCAATGGTGTTGCGCCCTTACCCGAGGGCTAGGCTATACGTATAGATTATATATCTCTGCAGAGAGTAAGCAACTGTACCCACGTGAAGAGGTACTATAACTACAGCCACCGTCATGGATAAAGCAGAACAAAACTCACAAGATCAATCAACAAAGCATCGATCGGCGGCGCCCATCCCTTAGGGTTGGGATCCCCAACCACAACGCGGAAAGGGTTCTCGAAGGTGTGAAAGGTCTACCACGGGCCGGTGGGGTATCCTCTACTCATGGGTCGAGACAAAGCTCCAAAAACCCACTAACACTAACTCTACACCACGGCGGGCCCACCAGTCCTCCGCTAAGCGTCTCGATCCAGCGCGCCCATACGAGTCACGTGGTAAGCTAGTAGACCAAATAGCGAGCAACCAAGAACCGGTCCTCATGCTGCCGGGGCGAGTCACCAATCCCTCTCCTCAACCACGGTCTCAACAACAAGTGTCACCACAATAGGGACCCCATAACCCAAGGTCCCTACACAACTCGTACCCGCAACAGGCACTCTCCAAATAGAGACTCCCCAAAAGTCTCCCAAGCACCTAATCACCTACACTCGCCCCGCAAAGTCCTACAGGGTATCTAGTACGAAACACGACACCTAAGAAGCACCTACATTTTATTTAACACAAAACATGTATAATCATCATGTGGGGTTCAATTAAGCAACTAAGCGGAATGCTAAGCATGCGAGTAGTAACAGATAGCACAACCTATGGTAATCGGAGGCAAGGAAAGCATGATATGGCATAAGAATACTACAGGTGCAAGTAACAGTTCATATGTATGAGTCAATTTAATGCATGTTGCTAACAGGAACAAAAGTGACCAAGGATTGCGGCTTGCCTTGGAAACGTGGGTCCCGGACAGGGTCGGGGTACTCGAACGGCTGCTCGAGCGGGAACTCCTCATACCGTGGCTCCGGCGGAAACTCCTCGTAGTTCTTTGACGAAAGAACATGCGGAACGGGTTAGGCACGCAAAACGAGGTAATTAAGGGGACGACAAAATGGACGACAAAATTTACGACGCTAGAACATAGCTAACAACTACACTAAGGCGTAGATCTCGTCGCTACGAACCCAACGCAACTAACCGCGTATTTTTCTCGACGGTCTAGAAAAAGATATGAATTTCTAAAGGAAAAAGGATTTTTGGAAATTCTGAAAATTCAGAAAAAAGAAAAACCTGGTAATATTTCCTCCCTCGGAATATTCCAGAAATATCCCACCGGTCCACACTATGCCGTGGACTGGGCCCACCGATCTCTCTCTCACCTCCGCACTCTACGGACCACCTGGACTAAGTCCACGAAAAACTAACAGCCTCCCCATGGACCAACCCACGCGGGTGGGCCCCATGGCTGATGCCGCGTGATGCCATCATGGCGTCGGCGCCACCGGGAGAAGGCGGCGCCATCGCGACAGGGCAGGGGACCTGCCGGAGTTGCGGCTCGCCGGCGCTACGGCTCGTCGGCGACCAAGCGGCGATCACCACGGCGCTCGCCACGGCAAGGCGCACCCGAGGGCTCAAGCCGCGATGACGAGCACCTTCCAGGGCGGCCTCGAGAGCTCGTCGGAGCTTGGCTCCACGGCGGTGGCGAAGGGGAACTCCCCAACTCGCAGCCGCGCTACCTAGACCCGACACCAAACCGACTCCCATCCACGCGCAAAGCTAACGGGACAAATCCCTGGATGGAAAGGCGACCGGAGTGACGCCGTCGGCGAGGAAAGGCGGCGGCGGAGATCCGAGAATCGTCCTCATGCTACCGGGGCGAGTCACCAATCCCTCGTTCTCAAAACCACGGTTTCAATAACAACGAGTAGCATCACAACAGAACTCCATAGAACCCAAAGTTCCGACACAACCGTGCCCGTAATGAGCACTCTCCTAATGAAAACTCCCCAAAAGTTTTCCAGCACCTAATTACCTACACTCGCCCCCATAAAACAACCTACAAGATTTCGAATAAAAACTCAACACCTAAGAAGCACCTACAATTTATTTAACACAAAAACACGTATATCATCATGTGGGGTTCAATTAAGCATCTAAGCAAAACTAAGCATGCAAGTATCATCGAGCATCCTAGGGTAAACAGTGGCAAAGGTAGCACGATATGGTATATGAATGATACTAGTAGCAAGTAACAGTTTATATGCATGACTCAAATTATGCAAGTACTAAATAGGCTCAAGAGTGATCAAGGATTGCGGATTGCCTTGGAACGCGGGTCCCAAGCGGGGTTGGGATACTCGATCGGTTGCTCCGGTGGAAACCGCTGCCCTCAAACTCCTCTACCAAACACGAGACCATGCAAGTACGGCTTAGGCACACAAAACGAGGCAAATAAGTACTACCGCCGTCCGGAAATGTAAGGATTTATTGACTTTCCGATGTCAAGTTTGACCACTCCTCTTATTAAAAAAATTATTAAAATTTTATTTATTTTATTAGAATTTATTTTATTTCTAGATATGTTTTAAGTATGTTTTATTTATTTTTATATTGACATAAATATTTTAAATAAGACGAATGGTCAAACGAGAAATCAAAAAGTCATCAAATCCTTACATTTTTGGATGGAGGGAGTAATGAATTGTAAGGACGGAAATTTGCACTACTAGAACGTGACCAACAACTATACCAAAACATAAGAGTACATTGCTACGATCTCAACGCAACTGATCGCATATTTTTCTCGACACTCAGAGAATTAGATATGAATTTCCAAAGGAAAAAAGGTTATTGAAAATTCAGAAAGGATGGAAAAAGGAAAACAGAGAACATTCCCGGAATATCCTCCACCACGCTAGCACCACGCAAGCGTCACGTGGGCACCACGACAGTGCCACGCATGAAGAAAATATGCCAGGTCAGCAACACGTGGCAATACGTCCGCCACGTCATCCTTTCCAACCCGGCGCCACGCAAGCAGAAAAACCTGCCACTTCGGCGCCACGTGGCTGACTTTTTGCCACACCAGCACACCAAGCCGGTGCTACCGGAACCAAGTTGGCGCCGCTCGAGCGCCACCCTCGCAGCCTGCCGGAATCACCACTTCCGAGCGCTCGGGCTCGCTGGCGGCCAAACGGAGTGCACCGGGAGCACAAGGGCTCGTTGTGGTGTTCATTGATGGTTTCAAATTCATACATTAGGGCGCGTACAACGGCCGTCTCCATCCCGTCTCTATGACGGCAATTTTGCAGAAAGCCCCCGCCTCCACGGAGAGACAGCCTCTACGTCGCCTCGCGAGACGACGTGCTTGTCCCGTTCTCCCAGGCGGACGAGACGACAGCGACATCGTTGTAGAAGGCGTCGTTCCCAGGCGACGACGCGACTGGATCCAGCGCGGGGAGTGCGCGGGGAGTTTCCGCGCCAAATCCTCTGCAGCAGCCCGCAACAAGGTGCTCTTCTTCTCCGGCGCGCTCTTCATCTCGCTCGCCGTTGGGGTCCACCGCATGCCATACCTTCCCACGCTACCGCAGCTCCTCAGCCGCCCTTCCTCCCCCGCCGCACCTGGGCGCGGCTTCTCACTCTGGTGCACCTCCTGCTCGACCCGACCGTGGCGACCGCCGCTGAGCCGAACCTCTTCTGCGCTGCCGTCCCCAAGCGGGGCATCTCCAGAGTTCCAGATCCACTTGCTATCCTTGGTTCTGCTCCTGCCCGCTGCCTCTCATCTCATGTGCTTGCTTGATTGGTAAGGGAGAGAGAGCGAAGGAACTAACTGGATCGATGAATGTAGAAGAGCGGAGCTTGACCGGATAAGGATGAGGATGGGTGTAGACGTGTGGTGCTTTTGGAACCTCCATGAGAGTTAGTGGGGCCCATTTTTTTTGTTCGGATGCTTTGACGCTGTTCATATGCTTATGTGAAAATATTTAAAAAGAATTAGTGTATCTATTTGAATGAATGTGAAACAATGTCAATTGTTCAGTTTGTTCAGTAATACTAGTTTCAGTATTGAACTGCAGTATTGTTCAGTTTGAAGGAATGAGCTATTTTTTTGAATGTGAACTTGTGCAAATCATTTTTAGAAAATGAATAGTATTGTGTGGCACTATAAAAATATTGTAATCATGTTACTTTTATATATGCTTCATACATTTTCTATCAAATAGCCACACAATAGTATGCACAAATAATCTCTACTTTTATGTGATGTATTAAATTGCTTGGAGACAATGACCATGTCTCTGCGTTATATGACCTGTCTCTTCACGTGTCTGTATCATTTATGAAGGGACGACCCTGTCTGTGGGTTGTACATGCCCTTAGGGCTGTTACATAGAGTCTGCTTCTTATTCAGCATTCCTTGTTTGGTTGTTTCATGGCCTATAATTTTGTAGCACTCGAATGTTGTAAGATAAGCAGGACTGTAGGAGAAACTACCCAGCCACAGAAACCGGCACACTTTGCTCACATCTCAACAATGATCTTCCCCGTAGCATGTCCACCGATACCCTTCTCCCACGCCTCCGCCGCCTTCTCAAACGGGTACCTGGAGTCAATTACAGTCCGGAGCTTCCCTTCCGCCACAAGATCAAGCAAGAACTTCATATGCTCCTTACCCAGGGACAACACAGTCAGCATGGATATCTTTCTCCTAGAGAACATGGTCAGAATTGACGCGATATAATTTGCCGGGTTCGGGGTCACGTCGATGACCCTGCCGTGGCTGCTCAGGCTCCGCTTGAGCGCCGACCACCTGTAGACATCCGTGGTGTTGATGATGTAATCGTACTTCCTACCAGACGGGCTGGTCAGGCTGGCACCCTCCGGGGTCTTGTAGTCGAGGACCTCGTCAGCGCCGAGGCTCCTCACGAGCTCCAGGTTGCGTGCGCCGCAGGTGGCAGTGACGTGGTGGTTCCCGAGCTTAGCGAGCTGGACGGCGTAGGTGCCCACGCCACCGGAGGCGGCGGTGACCAGGACGTTTGCGCCGCTGCCGGTGCCGTCGAACTTGGTCCCGAAGGACATGAGAGCCTGCAGAGCCGCGAGTCCAGAAATTGGCAGCCCTGCAGCATCGGTGGCTGATACTCCGGCAGGCCGGGCAACAGTCATGCTTGCCGGAGCTGCAACATACTCGGCCAGGCCTCCACCTTGCTGCAGTGCAAAGTTACATTTACGGTTCATTCATGGGGTATTGAATACGGGGTGAACTGAGCACACATAGTTAGTTCTGCAAAAACTGAAATAAAAGCGTCGAAGGATTATTCTGGAATTAGTTACCCCAAATTTTAGTTTGGACAGAACTTTGTCACCGACTTTGAGGTCACGCACTGCACAACCAACCTCAATCACCTCTCCAGCAACATCGGTAACTGTTTGCCAAGTACAGAGAAGAGCGTTTATTATTAGATCCTAATTAACTATAGACATTGCCCTGAAGCTGTATATGAACAAATGCGAATATTACGGCATCATGTAAGGATTATGCATTGCATTCAACAAAAAATATGCAGTGCACAAATAATAGGAATTCTAGTTGTTATTAATACTCTGATTACTATACCTGGAATACAAGGGAATTTCGGGAGAAATGGACGTAGCATTCCTTCCTGAATCTTCCAGTCAGCTGGATTTATGCTTGCAGCTTCGACTTTCACAAGGACCTCATTATTCTTGAGTGTTGGGATGGGAATATTTACTACCTAAGAAAAATATAGATAATTGATTAGAGCCCCGAAGAATGTGACATAAGGTAATCTTAATTACTCAAACCCATAGAAAACAGAAGTACGGAATCTAAGTAATCTTTTCTTAAAAAAATTCAATGTCTGAGCAGAAATACATATAATCAGTTTGTGGTTTTCCCCCTAAAATGCAATACCCACATTACTAATAATAAGTCAAACCCTATTTCAAGCCCTTGTGATTTTGTTTTCTAAAGACACGTCCTCTCTACTTGCAAGTTTTTTTTCAAAACTACTTACAAATATTGTGGACCGAAAAACTCCTACCTCTCTATGACCTTATTTCCGTGAACAACGTGAACTAAAGAACATGCACAATTTCAAGGCTGTGCTCCATTGATTTTTCAGGAACAGGTGAAATTCACATAAAAATCAAATAAATGAAAACAGGATTTGAACGAGAAGTAACAAGAATCTGACCTTGAGAGCAGCAGTGCCACCTCCATATCCGCTGTATTGGACAGCCCGCATGGTGTTCAACATGCCACCAGCAGCCATGGCCTGCGTTAATGTGGGTGTTGTTCTTCTTCCTGTCAATGATAGAGAGAATCCATCCCTGATGCATATGCGCAGTTGGGCTGTGAGTAGTTAAACAGCTTGTTGCTTGGGCGGGAAGATTTTGACCAAGTTTTATTTGTAAAACTACTTTCCTAGTAAGAATAAGTAATTTTATAAAGAACAAGCTCTTTGACGATTCTGCATAGGCCCCCCAGATAATATTTCTGCTGATGCTGACATAATGGTACGGAATTTAGTTATCGAAGTCTTGTCATGAAGATACACAAGTTTATACGCCACTAAAAAATAATATACGTTGCAGGGTTGGAAGATAAGCATCACTAAGTATTATATCAACCTGAATCCTATAGGTCAAGAAGTAGAACGTGTCAAATTAAAAATTATATCAACCAGGGTCCTCTAATTTGTCAAAGAAGTTAGCTATTACCTTTTACAATCTGAATATAATTATTGGTCCTTGTGTTTCTTGACGCACACATTGTGTTCATATGACAGAGAAAAGTAATACTGCCGTATGTGCAGATCAGTCTGGTAGCTGCTTCTTAGGAAAGTAGGCTTTTATCTACAAAATGAAAATTGCAGTATGGTTCGTAAAAAGGTAGCCACAAAATCAAGGATTTTAGCAGATATCCACGGTCATGTTTCCTGGTGATCAGACCCCGACAACAAATGCCAACTTGGGTTGCTAAATAATTGACTTGGGCATAGAAAATCTGCCAACTTGGTAATTGAAAATGGAATATGGTATGGTGTATATCTGAACAAAGTAGTTACATATACCAATACTGTTAGCTTTAGTCCCACATCGTATATTGGTTATGCGGGAGTCTGACTCAAAAAAAGTAATAGCAAGCTTAGTTAACACTATAGCCTTTTGGGTTAAGGTGTCGTCCCAAAAGACCATGGTTGTAACTTACGGGCCTATGTGGATAGCGGTCATTGGGATTTTGGCTAGCATCAGAGATTCATGGGCGGAACACGCGAGACTACACTATAAAAAAGAAACTTGGATAGCTATGCATTACTTCAACAAAAAAGATTGTCATGTATAATATTCTTGATGAACTGTTTTTCAAAGAAATAACATGCTATAAAATAAACACAAAGAACTGTGACAACTATAATAAAAGACTCATATTAGAAACATTAAACATGAATTTCTAGGAAAAGATATCTAACTTTTCAAAAAATATTTGTGGAGGCAGCTCTCGAAATAATCATGTGTTGCTGACGCCATGTGAGAAACCAATTTCCAAGCTGTATGCGATGACGATCTTGTGTGTGGTAGTACAGCGAACATTTGGTAGTGCAATTACAAGCTTAATAATTGTTTTATCCCCCATCATAGGATTACTTCTGTAACAGCCCAAGTTGGCAATAATTCAAACATTTGTAATATTTGAAATTTGGATAAGGAAATAAATTTCACAAAGTTTAAAACATTTATTTGAATTCTCTGCGTTTTGGATCAATTTCTTCTCGGCCCAGCACCCTTGTTTCCCTGTCGCAGCCCAGCTAGCTACCAAACCGGCCCAGCTAGGCCCAACCGCGGGTGAACAGTGTTCTTCTACCTGCCAACGCACCTTGTCCGCTCGTTCAAACTAGCGTGCACGCCAAGGCCACGCAGCGCTTATCCCCACTGCCGCCTAGGTTCCCACCTACCGCAGTCCCCTACAACCCCCCCCCTTGGAGACCGCCGCCGCACCCCAAGCCCCTTTATGTCGCCTCGGCATCGCAAACCCTAAGTCGTTGTCGCGCCTCTATTCGCCACCGTCGGAGCTGGAGTTCGAGCTGGTGAAATCCGAGGGCACCAGGATGGTCGCCGTCCATTGCTGTGTTCATGGGTGTGTATTTGGTCGCCTCCGGCGCTAAGTGGAGGACAAGCCGGTCAATCGTAGTTTTCGGCCGCCGCATACTTCACCCCCGTTCATCCTCCTCGGTGAGTCCCCGACAAGCTCATCCTTTATTTGTCCGCCTCCTTCAATCGCCCTACCTCGATCCGCGCCTTGATTGCCTCGCTGTTGTCCTCGTGTAGCTCAGGAGCAGGATTTGGGTGCTCACCGTCCTGGAGTTGTCTGCTAGCCGTCGCGCGTCATTCATGGCTATTGCCATCGACCCGCTCTTCCCCGTCCGTGCTCGTGTGTCGATTCCAAGGGCACCTAGAGATTCCTAGTGAGTTGGCACATCGTTTCCCCTCCTATTTCCCTTGATTCCGCCTAGTTTTGTTGTTGTGCGTCGTACTTCCGTCTTCACCGGCCGTGGCCGCCGGTGAGGTCTTGATTTGAGGCTTGTTTAAGGGCAGCTGATCGGTCGTAGAGCTTCGTGGTGTGCTCGTTAGCCTGTGCGCTTGAATTTTTGGTAGAAAGGTACAAGATTTGTGGGGTGTAGGGTGTTTTCCCCTTTCGCAGCCGTGAAACTCGTCGTCGGTGATGTTCCGGCAACCTTATGCGGTCGAGGCTGGTCGCTTTAGCATCACTAGAGCTTGAGCTCTCGTTTAGTGGTCAAAGTTTGTAGTTTGGTGGTTGTCGGGGGTTTTCCCCTCCGCGTGTTGCCGCCGGCAGAACTCCGGTCGGTTCCCGCCGCGGCCTCGGTCAAAGCCCATCCTTGAGGCTCGTGATCCCAGGTGCGTGCAAGGTCGACGAAGCTCCTGGCATGCTTGGTTTTGTCACCGGCGAGCGAAAGAACCGGGAAGCGCCGATTCCGGCGGGGCACCGCTCCTTTCCGGCTGCGGTGTCACCCGGAGGACTTGTTCCACGGAGAGGCTGGTTCGCTGCTTGGGTGGTCCCGGCTCACGTGGACCAGAGAGATTGGTGGTTTGGATAAGGTTGGTCCACGCTGCAGTTGTGAGCTGGGTTAGAATATTTCCGCTTTTATCCATTTCCTGAATTTCCAAAAATGCTTTGAAACTTTGGAGATTCTCATCTTTTTACTCGGAGCGTCGGGAAAATGCGTTGTCGGTTGTGTTAGGATCGTAGCAACGTTCTTTACGCGAGGGTGTAGTTGTAGTTCATGTTCTAGTAGTGTAAATTACTGTCAGTACAATTCGTTACCTTTTGCCTAGTTTTGCGTGCCTTACCCTCCGGTGTGGTCTGTGTTTGACAGAGGAGTTTGAGGAGCAGCATTTTGAGGAGTTTCCACTAGAGCAGCCGATTGAGTACCCCGACCCTGCTCGGTACCAGCGTTTCTATGGCAAGCCGCAATCCTTGATCACTTTTTCGCCTACCTAGTATTTGCATAAATTGACTCATGCATGTGAACAGTTACTTGCTGTTTAGCATCATAACCTATGCCATATCATGCTATCTTTGTCACTATCACCATAGGATGATGTCTGTTGATACTTGCATATTTAGTATTGCTTATACGCTTAATTGAACCCCACATGAAGATATACATGTTTTTATATTAAAACAAGGTTATTGTAACATATTCTTGTAGCACATAGAGTGATGTGTTACAAAATATTTTATAGGAACACAAAATTATGTGTTACAAGTATGTTTGTAACAAATTGTTTTTATCCCATAATTATGTGTTACAAGAAGTGATTACAGTAACACAAAATTTATGTTACATGCATAGTGTTACAAATATTGTGATTATTCCATATATATCAAGTGTGAGTGTTACAAGAAAAATCTTGTTGGAACACAAAATAATGTTACGACGAGGGACCAAAAGTTATGTGCTAATTCAATAAGTCCCTAAACTCCAGATGTGTGATGATCCAAAATATTTCTCGAATGACAATAAACGCACTATCGAGTCTAAACTACTGTCATATATTAACATATTATAAGTTGTCCTGGCTAATAGGAGAGTCAACTACATATTATTATAGGTGGCGACACAATCAAACCTTAAGTATGACACATGAGCTTATATTTGGAGTTATGTTTTATGTCATAACAGTAACACTTGCTTGTAGAAAGTAACACATATATGTGTTACAATAGCCTTTACTTATACTCTTTCGTGTTACAAATTGATTAAATAATAATGAAAGTCACAACTATGTCTTAGCTCAGGTGGTATAGGCACTAACCTACAAATATACCTCTAGAGTTCAATTCTTGGTAAACACATATTTTTTTATATTTAGTATTATTTTTTGTGCTACAGATGTAATACTTTTCTTAAACAGTAACACATATATGTGTTACAATGGGTTGTTCCTGTATCACGTATGTTTACAAGCAGTAACACATGTGTTTGTTACAACAAATTTTACTTGTATCAGTTTTAGTTCCACGTAGTAACGGATATATGTGTTACAACAAAATTTACTCTAGTAATGGCGCAACCTAGATCACTTATTAAATGTGTTACTATAGGCCTCAGTAACACTTATCTCTTCTTCCAGTAACACATATATGTGTTACTAGAGAGTTGACCTGATGTAGAGAATACAACTTCGACCACTATCTACCATCTAGACTACACAAGATCTTGCGCTGACGTTTTGTAGCTCAATTATCACCTCAAAGT
The DNA here is from genome assembly GCA_031894775.1 of Chloris gayana. Lineage (NCBI taxonomy): Eukaryota > Viridiplantae > Streptophyta > Magnoliopsida > Poales > Poaceae > Chloris > Chloris gayana. The sequence goes on along the minus strand of JAUNZO010000981.1, from coordinate 140,629 downwards.
TTCTATATTCAACACCTCTAACAAAATAACAGTATTGTTGTTGTCACAACGACAAAACATACCAATAGAGACTCGCTAAAGAGGGAAACCAAAGAGTACAAAAAGTTCTTCAGATATAGCCTCCTCTTTGGAGGCTTGATTGGGAATGTAAAGAGAACACCGCGAAGGCAGAAGATGCCTTCTGTGGGGCATATGTATTACTACCTCCGTTCTAAAATGTAAGCATTTGTTAACTTTTTAGAATTGTGTTTAACCGCTTGTCTTATTCAAAAAATTTATAAAAAAATAAAAACAAATACATCATATTTAAAATATATCTAACAATAAATCAAAATATAACAAAATATTCAATATTTTTGTAAATTTTTTGAATAAGACAAATGGTCAAACCCAATTCTGAAAAGTCAATAAATGCTTACATTTTGGAAGGGAGGTAGTAAGTGGTCACAACACCTCCCTAATAGGATGGAGTTGCTTGGGATACGAGTGGAATGATTCGTCTAGTGCGATGGACTAGTTGGGTATTTATAACTTCATACCCACTTAGCTTCACCTGGTTAGATTACGTCTTCTCCAAATCTATTATATTCCCCTAAGGGCATTATGGTAATCTAATCTCACTTTGGTACAAGCTATCTATGGTCAACCTACCAAGTGACCTGCCTTCCACCTTATCGTGAAGACTGCTTCCTGGGCCACCTCCCCACTTGCTTCCTTGGTCTTTGACTCATATGAAGGCCTCCTCTACCGTACATAGTTGTTGGGCCTGCTATGGGTTGTTCACTTGTTTGTCTCCGGATTGGTCCGGTAGAGTTAGGTGGTAGTTCTCCCCACCAAAAAGTATACCTTTAAAATTTTGAATTCAGCTAGTTACGTGTAATTCCTTTGTCAACACAAACTATCTACCTATCTGCTACAAATATCCCAGCATGTACAAACATAAGCTTGTCACTTCTTTGAACCAGCGACTGAAATACTTGGTACTTCCAATCCCCACGAAAAACACCATAACCAAAAGTTATTTTTCACCTCTTCCTCCAATCTCAAATATATGAGATAACTAATCTCTAAAGGAAAGGTTCACTTGTGTCGGAAGAGACATCTTTATCATTAACGTAGGCTTTCTTTGGTGCAACTAATTGGTAAATGTGAAACAAATAGGAGTAGCTCAATTCGACATTAGGATGTAGCTAGTACTAGATGTTCTGAGGGTTCAAACTCTGTTGGTTCTGGTTTACTAAAAATAGAATAGAAACATTCATATACTGCTACAAAACAAGGATATTGTAACATATTCTTATAACACATAGAGTCATGTGTTACAAAATATTTTATAGGAACATAAAATTATGTGTTACAAATATGTTTGTAACATATAGTTTTTATCCCATAATTATGTGTTACAAGAACTGATTACAATCACACAAAATTTATGTTACATACATAGTGTTACAAAGATTATGATTATTCAATATATATCAAGTGTGAGTGTTACAAGAAAAATCTCGTTGCAACACAAAAAAATGTTACAACGAAGGACTAAAACTTATGTGCTAATTCATTAAGTCCCTAAACTGTAGACGTGTGATGATCCAAAATATTTCTCGAATGACAATAAATGCACTATTTAGTCTAAAGTATTGCCATATATTAATGTATTATAAGTTGTATTGGCAAATAGGAGACTCAACTTCATATTATTATAGGTGGTGATGCAATCAAACCTTAAGTATGACACATGAGCTTATATTTGGAGTTATGTTTTGTCATAACAGTAACACTCACTTGCAGAAAGTAACACATATATGTGTTACAATAGCCTTTACGTATACTCTATCATGTTATAAATTGAATAAATAGTCACGAAAGTCACTATTATGTCTTAGCTCAGATGGTATAGGAACTAACCTAGAAATATACCACCAGAGTTCAATTCTTGGTAAACACATATTTTTTATATTTAGTATTATTTTTTGAGCTAGAACTGTAACACTTTTCTTAAACAGTAACATATATATGTGTTACAATGGGTTGTTCTTGTATCACATATATTTACAAGCGGTAACTCATGTGTTTGTTACAACAAATTTTACTTGTATCACTTTTAGTTACAAGTAGTAACAGATATATGTGTTACAACAAAATTTGCTCTAGTAACGGCGCAACCTAGATCACTTATTAAATGTGTTACTATAGACCTCAGTAACACTGATCTCTTCTTCCAGTAACATATATATATATTTTACTAGAGAGTTAACCTGACGTCGAAAATGAAAGGGAGACTCCTCACCAAAGGCAGTATTGAAGGTACAAACTGAATTGCTCATTTCAACCCATCACTTTATTAGGCCTGTGGTTGCAGATTATTTACAAGTATTCAATGTATGACACGCTCCGTGCCAAAACGCATCTCTCATATGTGGTGCAAATGAGTGACATCGTCAATCTTCCTTCAACATCTAGAACAAGGTTTATCACACGTGTCAATGTGCTTGATTCACCATGGCAACTAACAAGCATGTTTTATCTTAATTTTGGTAAATAATGCAGGTACACAAATTGAAACCACCCCCAATTGAAATCCCTAAACATCTTTCAAGATGTCTGTGATAACCAGATTTAACACGATAGTGCAGAAGCTGAATAAGTTCACACTCAGAATGCTGACAACAGTCTTGATGCTAGAAAAGGCGTACAGGTTCAAGGATAAGCATATACTCTACAGTCCATTAGCAATCTGAATCTAGATATCCTGATTCCTTTCATTCCTATCCAAGTAACTACAGTACCTAATTAACAGCCCCCCCCCCTCACGACTCCCCAACGCTCGCCACATGTCGCACCGCTCGCGAGCCCGGCCTTCTTCCTCCCTGCCGCCGCCCGCCGCTAAGGTTCTACGGCCGTGACGCCCCCGCCGCCAACCCCACTGACTGCCCTCTAGCCTCCCTCGGCTCCGGCGGCGCCGCCACCCACCGTCGGTCAGGCCGCTCACACTGGAACCCCTCCATGGCCGCCGGAGTTGGAGCACCCCACCCCCAGTAAACCTGAACCCTAACCTCGACCCTCCCATCATCGGTGGCAGGTGGGCAGCCCTTGGCCTCCTCTGCTCGCTCTCGGCCGCCACCTGCTCCCTCCCCTTCCTTATCCACTCGCGCGCTCACGCATCCGTGTGACCCGTCGCACGGAAATGTTTCCGCTCAACAAAGTGGTTCCCAGCTGCTATATATATGTGCCACCTGCCACACGGCACGGTAACTTGTTCATTATAAGCCCACCAACCGGCCAGCTTGCAACAATACTAGATATACATATCATTTTTTCTGAAATCGCATTGCACAAATATGTAGGTTTCAGAAACATTAGAACATTCATTTCAAGTAGGTATGATGAAGTATATACTAATAGATCAAAGTAGACGACAGCTATGACCTGAAGCAATCAACTTTGCAATAGAATAATTCACATCTCCACAATGATCTTCCCCGTGGCATGGCCGCTCATGCTCTTCTCCCAAGCATCAGCCGCTTTCTCCAATGGGTGTCGGGAATCGATGACCGTCTTCAGCTTCCCGTCCTTCATCAATTCAACCATGAACGTCAACTCCTCCTTTCTCATAGTCGCCACCATCGTCGCTATCTTCTTCCGGGCGAACAATGTCGTAACTGACGCCACATAGTTCTCGCAGCAAGAAGCTACGTCGACGACCCTGCCACGGCTGCTCAAGGTTGGCTTGAACGCAGACCACTTGCCGTCGTATGTGATGTTGATGATGTAGTCGTACTTGCTGCCGGAGCTGTTCTTGAACGCCGCTCCTTCCGGGGTCGTGTAGTCGAGGACCTCGTCGGCGCCGAGGCTGCGAACGAGCTCCAGGTTGCGCGTGCCGCAGGTGGCCGTGACGTGGTGGTTACCGAGCTTGGCTAGCTGGACCGCGTACGTGCCGATGCCACCGGAGGCTGCGGTGATCAGGATGTTTGCGCCGGTGCCCGTGCCGTCGAACTTGGTGCCAATGGTCTTAAGGGCTTGGAAAGCGGTGAGGCCGGCGAGGGGCAGCCCTGCCGCGTCTGCTGCCGGTACCCCGGCGGGCAAGGGGACGGTTTCGCCTTCCAATACTGCTACGTACTCAGCGAGGCCACCAGCTTTCTGCCATAACGAGTTGTGTCTTATATGAATTGTGCCATGGATAGATGCACATTTAGCAGCACACTCAAACACACGGTAGCTTTGATCACAAAATTCTTCGGACTAACAGAAAATGGCCAGGAAGTTTGTATTTACCATGAAGAATGTTTTGGACAGGACATAGTCGCCAACTTTGAACTCACGAACTCCAGAACCGATCTCAACAATCTCTCCAGCAACATCAGATACTGTTTCACAGGTACATAAAACAGAGCTTAGGTTCAAATTTAACTGTAAAAAAATCCTATCAATATTTTGGTGAATCTGAATAGCTGCATTTAAAGGAGTTCATTACATCTCGATATAAAACACATATAGGAAATAAAGTTCGGTGAACAGACCATATCAACGGACGATGTTATTATTTAAGGTTCTTTACAGTACATAATTATTGGTAGTACAACCAGTTCCAATAAAGTTTAGTAGGGGATGTGTAAACTTTATTGATTATAATCAGTAATTTACTGGTTTTAACATGCACTGTAAAACTATATCAATATTAGTACAACTATTAAAAGTGCACGCGTCCATATATACCTGGGATAAACGGAAATCTGGGTACAAAGGGGCGAAGAAGCCCATTCTGAATATTCCAATCAGCAGGATTGATGCTTACTGCGTGGACTTTTATAAGGACTTCATTTTTCTTCGGTGATGGGACTGAGACTTGCACATGCTGCACGGAAAATTGATTTCTTGTACAGTCAGTTTTGAAACAAACTAAAAATATGAACGCTCAAAAACTTGTCTTAACACTCCTCTAAAAATATGAACGCTCAAACACTCTATGTTACGAATCTGATGTCCAACTTAATTAATTAATTAAAGCACATACGTTCATTTTGCTAGAATGTATAATCATTTGCATGTGAAATCAATATTCTTGATATATGTGTAGTCTTAGTTATTAGGCCAAATCCAGTTTCTTTCTATTGCATGTTGCCCAAAAATCAAGAGAAGTTTTCAGGTCCAAAATAATGGCTATTATTTTTCCTCAACTAATGGCCATTAGTTCAAGGGTAGTTTAGTCATTGCACTAAAATTTATATTTTTCATATATCATACAAGCTTCTGTTAAATAAACTAAAACTTGACTACAATAATAATGATGATGATTAATCAAAATTAAAATAAATATTTTATAACAAATTCATGTAAAATTTGACTATCTTATGAACTTTTGTATTATAATCATATTATTTTGACAATACTATCCTTACTAATGACCATTAGTTATTAACTTCTAAAATTTAATCTAGACCGTTAGATCCAACTAATGGCCATTAGTTAAGGAAAAATAATGGCAATTATTTTGGACATGAAAACAGCCCAAAATCAATGCTGGAATACCGTCTTTCTCTTTTTTTCGTTGAAGAAAAGTAGGCAACTCCTTTGGAGATTGTCTGAACTTTAGTGCATGGTAGACCGTTTAGCACGACGAAATTTGCCCTGTTGTGCAAAATGTCCTCTGTGTGACAGATGATGACCATTGGTCTCACATACTAATCTCAAGCATGTTGTAAAGACAGTTCTGGTTTCAATACCTCACACAGGTCGGTTTTCACAGCTTATGTCCACAACCAAAGACATCCGAACATATGCTTGGCATGGCAAAGAACCGGCATAGCGAACAATGACTGATCAAGGATGGTTTTAATTAATTCACTTGTAATGCTAGGGGCTTCGACAACCTAGAACCACCACAACTAAGATTTTAACTGTCGCTACAAAGGAACGGTGCTTGTGGGCAATAGCGGGGGCACGGGGAGTGTCCATCCTGATTGCCCCTTCTTCACAGGTTACCTAGGTGTTTAGTTTTCTCAGGTCGATTATTCTTTGTTTTCTGTGAAAGGGACTATTATTTCTTTAGTTCAACGGAGTGAATGTAATATGTATTTATATACATTAGTCTTGTGCATGTTATAACATGACTTTGTCCAATCTTCCTTGTTAAACGCAGCCGTGTTTTTTAGAAAAAAAGAAACCTATCCTGCGACCATTTCAAAATTACATATTTTCATCCCTTTGAGGCTGCAATAGGATATGAGATAACTTCAAACTGCCAAAGTCTGCAATTTTAAAAGCACCTTGATTAGGTATATGATAGGGCCATCTAGTATATTTGGGCACTCCACTTTTTATTACATTGGGCCCCACTTCCACCTAATCTGTAAAGTCAAAATCTGTTATTGCGTTCCGGGTCTAGTTTGCAGTGTCCCTTTCCACATTGCTCATCATTTCTACCTATCGTTATCCAAATAGCCCTGTATAACTAACGTGCATTTTAAATTTACCAGTGAGCTGTAGAACATGGTAAACAAAATGTATTCAAATATGCCACTACAATTAATCTTAGAAAAATACTATTTTGTTAATGTTTTCATCATCGCGATGACAACATTTTTTGAACTACTCTTTAAGTTCTAAAACTGATGTCATTGTTGACTTTTTTAGTTACATTTGATCATTCATCTTAATTATTCCAAATTTAAAACTCATCATATATTTTGTCATGATTTGTTTTATCACTTAAGAAATTGAAACATAATTTATAACTTTATATATTTGGACTAATAATTAGAATAAGATAGATGGTCAAATATAGCACAAACAGTCAATAATGACATCAATTTTAGGAATGGAGTAGTAATATACTATAATAATTAACAAGGCCATGCGGTGGTCTATAGTGGCAGGTAATCCAACACTACAAATCTGCTGCCAGCTGGGAGCCGTGGTGAGGAGCTGTTCAATGGCGAATTGGTGATGCTCGTCTGCCACTGGATGTTATTTTTCAGAAAACAGACACACACACACACACACACACACACACACATATATTACATTCGCACCTCGAAATTCAAATGACACACAAAACAGTAAAAAAATCATTCCAAAGAGCAAACAACATATATGGCCTTCCAATTCAAAAAGGAAAATAAAAACACGCACACACATCCATCTGACCTTGAGGGCACTACTGCCGCCACCGTAGCCGCTGTACTGGACAGCATGCATGTTGGGCGACCTTGCACCGGCGGCCATAACCTTGAGGTGCTACAATGTCGATGATGCTACATAACACAGCTCATGGGCTTTATATGAGCGCAATGCTGTGCAGGTTCCGTAATTTTGTATAGTGTGGCGTGACGATGGATAGTTTGACAGATGTTAACATGTTAAGATTAGTTTGACAAACTAACAGCTTGAGATGTAATTTAGAAAAAATGTTTAAGGTGTCGACGTAGTGGGTGCGATAGGACGAGGACGACAGCGATCGGGACAAATTTGACTTTGGAACTTACTACTAAGGAAGCAAAAAATTTTAGTACTTCACTAGCAAGGAAAATGTAGTCAGGTAATGTTTGGAGGTTGACTAGTTTTTTGGTTCACCTAGAATAGTTTAGTTAGTGTCCCCTGACATTCTCTCTTTCTGCTTCTTATATATAGGTACTCAAAAAGAAAAAATATAAAAAATGGCTTGCACTACGGGGACTAAAGAAAAACAATGAGATAAAGTTCAACATGGGTGGTCACAGGCCTGCCTAGTGGTTTTGCTGCCAGAAATGGTGTAGGTAGTGTTATAAAAGTAATGTTTTTATATCTCTCCCCACATCTTCTCTCTTGAAAGCTACATATGCGAGAGGCAAAAGGGAGAGAGCTTGTCCTCGCGGGCAGTGCTGGTGGTCTTCTTTGCCACCGATGGCCTCTGGGACATCGCGAGGTGAAGCACGCGCGGCTACAACCAGGCAAGCAGTTGCAGCACGCAAAGCTGCAAAACAAACAAGCAAGCAGCTGATTCCCTTGCTTGGCCGCATGGTCCGACGGTTAGCTCAGCTGGTGCTTCGCAGGACGACATCTCAGGCTCAAAATCGGGTACTTGTGCTCCATAGCGAGTTCTCATACGGAGCAATCGGGAGGGGGCGCGACCCGGGGGAGGGGGGGGGGGGGGTGTGGACAAGATCAAACAGAGCCAACGAGAACTTCAAGTGCAGAGAGCTTGGCCTGGATACCAAGAATGCCATGGCCGCCATCTTTATCTTCGAATCCATGTCGCGGCTGCTAGGAAGCCATCCGACTCGGCATCAGGCTTGCTTGCCGCGGGGGGGGTGGGGGTGCTTCAAGCTTTGCTTGACGACAGTTCGTCAAGGACATTGTTTTTTATTTAAGAAAACTGGAGGAGCCAGGCTCACAATGCTTTATTGTCAATTAAAAGTAAAAAGGTTCTAAACAAAGTAAACAAAGAATGTACATAAAAGAAGAAAACAACAAAAACAACTCGGTCATGACCCCAAAATTGAAGAATCAAGAATTGTTGTCTATCCATGTTTGCAATCCTTGCAGGTGTTTTGCCTTTGCTCTACGGATCACCATTTGAATTTCTTTGAAGAATTTGGCCCTCATTATTGTGACTTGTGGATCCATTCCATGAAAAAGTGGTATGTGGACATACTCATGTTTTCTGTATGAGGATATATCAAGCATATTGACATACTTCTTTCTCTATATAGGAAAGATGATATATTACAAGGTGCGAAAACATATGAGTTCCAATAAAAAAGTTTCATGGTTATCCCTTGAAATGATCTACAACTTTGGTATTGTGATATTTATCAATCGACGTCGTCTTGGGCTCCAAAATCGCGTCGCAATACAGTGTTGTTTCTGGACTTCGCGAATTGAACTTTACTTCCGGATAAACCTTCTAGAAATCCTTAGGCATTGGACGACGACATTGGGCTTGCATACTGGGCCTCATGGACGTCTAACAGTGTCTTATATGCTTCATGGGCTTTTGGGAAGCCCTCCTTGCATGGCGAGTCGGGCTTCATGTCGGTACTTCTCATATAAGAACCATTTTGTCGTCTTTTTACCTGTTTCTGCATTATAGCACTAAAACGACACTACATGTGGGAATCATTAATATTAAAGATAAAACACGTGATTATGATGGGAACATGGTACGACGTTGGTGGTTTTGGGCATATGAAAGGGGTATGTAGGAACCACCAACAATTACTGCCGCTGCTCCAGCTCCGGTATAGCCCCATGCACGATCACACTGTATTATCTAGAATGCTTCTATTATAGGACCGTCACTAGAGTAACCTGGAGCCGTCCAGTCCGTGATGAAGTCTGCCAGCACTTGGAACTTCGCAGTGCTTCGCCTCTAGAAATCAATTACGTGCGATGACAATTCCATTGCCCATTTTCCAACTCTGCTCGACGCCTCTCTGTTTTCGAAGATGTCATTTAGAAGCTGATTTGTGAGGACCCTTAAGTTGGGAGCTTCGAATTAGTGTCTTAGTTTTCTTGCTGCCATCACTACTGCATAGTAATTCTTCTCCATTTCTGATGCTTCGAACCTGCGAGTGCTTCGCTCACCAAGTAAATTGGGTTCTGCTGGAAAAGTTCATTTTCTTTTCTGTTTTTATCAATGATGCTTCGTGCTTTCTTTTCTTGAACAAGGGTTGCACTAACTGCGAAGTGATTAGCTGAGACGTGGAGAAGGAGCACTTTTCCTTGTTCTGGGCTTGCCACTCTTACTGACGTTGTCAGCTGCTCTTTCAGCTGCTCAAACGCCTTTTGCTACTGATCGCCCCTCTCTACGTTTCCCGATCCCTTGAGTATCTTGAAGAAAGGTAAGCTCTTCTCCGCACACTTTGATATGAATCTGTTGAGTGCTGCCATTCGTCCCGTCAATTTTTGCACATCTTTCTTGCTGCGAGGTGGTTGCATATTTATTATTGCGTTCACCTTGTCCGGGTTTGCTTCGATGCCCATCATGTTCACTAGGCATCCTAATACTTTCCCTTTCTGCATGCCAAAAATGCATTTTTCTAGGTTCAACTTTAACTTCGCTGATCTGAGATTGGCAAAAGTTTCTACGGGGTCGTCCGTGTGATCTTCTCTCTCGCTGCTTGTGGCTATGACGTCGTCCACATAGGCGTGAACATTCCAGCCTATCGATGACTCAAATAATTTTCTTGACATATATTCTGCAGAACATTGGTCCTGCATTCTTGAGCCCTTCTGGCATTCTTATGAAGCATCAGGTGCCAAATGGTGTGATGAAACTTGTTTTCTCTTCGTCTTCCTTCTTTACCCAAACCTGATGGTACCTTGGGAAACAGTCGAGCAGAGACAACATCTAACTTCCGACTGTGGCGTCTACTATTTTGTCTATTCTTGGCAGCGGGAAATCGTCCTTTGGGCATGCTTTGTTGAGGTCCGTGAAGTCTATGCACATTCTCCACTTTCCACTTTTTTTCTTGACCATGACCACGTTCGCTAGCCATTTTGTGCACTTGACTTCTCTTATCACTTGGGCATCAAGTAGTCTTTACACTTCGGCTCTTGCAGCTTTCTCCTTTTCTTCTAACATTTTTCTGAGATCCTGCTTCTTGGGCTTTGCTTTTGGGTCTATCTCCAACTTGTGTTCTATTATGCTTCTGCTTACGACCTCGAGGTCTCTGGAGGACCATGCAAAGACATTTTTGTTTTTAGCAAGGAACGGAGTAATCTTGTTCCTATAATGAGTGACTACCCCAGTAGCAGCTTGTCAAGCAGCATTGACTTTGTTTCCTCGTCGGACTGCACCGGTGTGGCTTCGCTGCCCGCCTGTTTTTTCTCTCGCTTCATGCTTTTTCTATCTTGGTCTTGTTTTACTTTTATTTTTTCTTCCTCGTCAATGTGCTCTTTTGATAGTACTCTGACTGCACGAGCGCTTGCCGCTTCGGGGTGAATTCCTTTGTATGTTTCTCATGAACTGCTGATCTCCTTTAACTGTGACGATTCCCTCTTTTGCAGGCATTTTCACGCGGAGTCACAAGTTGTGGATCATTGCTTCGAATGTGTTGATTGTTACCCTCCCTAGTATTGCGAAGCAAGGGTATCTTAGTCTAATTACTTGGAAGGTGATGAGCTCTGTCCTTGAGTTTCTCGTGTTGCCGAAGATATTGGCAGCTTTATCTTTCTGATCTGGTTCCATTCTTTTGCTTCCAAAACCGTGCACCATGTTGGATGGCTGCAGGTATTCATTTCTATATCCCATTCTCAGGAATGTGCTGTAGAATATTATGTCCGCTTGACTACCGTTGTCCACAAGAACTCGTTGATTTGCTAATTATCAATGTTAGCTTCGATCACGAATGCGTGTGTGTGTGGGGGGGGGGGGAGCTCTTGAGATCTAGGTTTGCTTCCGAGAAGTTTATCGGCATATGCGACCACTTCAACTTCTTTTCATCACTCTCGCGTCCTTGATGTCCTTGAGCATTGAGTGAGGGCGCGAAGTTGCTTGAAATCATGGTGACAAACCCTTTTCCTTGTTGTTCTTTGCTTCCTTTGCCTTTGTTGCTTTGCTTCATTACTGCCTGCAAGTGCCTTACTTTGCTTGTTAGCTCTTTATGCTTACACTTTTCTTCGATTAACCGATGCGTCGGGCTTTGACGTGCTTCTTATATTTGGCTGCTTTCTGCCGACTCTTGGGCCTCGGGGCTGGGGTAGCTCGGCTCCCGACTCCATTGTGAAGCTGGCTTTTGAGTTACTCCTGAATGCATCAAAGTGGTTTCGATGGCCTGGTTGGCAGATCTAGAGGTTGCTAAGCTGTCACCGGGGTTCTTGTGGATCTGGTCATCGTGAGCATGGACTTCGAGCTCACGCACGGTAGGCGCCAATGTTGGTGTATTAAGCGCTAGGGTTAGGTTGCGCTTTGCACACCCAACACAAGATGCAAAAATATGTGAAGTATAAAAGGGACAAGTGGCGAGATAACAACTCTTAATAGTGAAGCTAACTCGATGGTTACATTTGTCTTTACAAGCGACCCTTCGTCTCCTTTTATAGTATTGGGGAACCACAACTTTACATGATCGTTTTACCCTCGCCCAACCGCCTTTGGTACAACTAGGAGGCGGCAACCCTAGGGACATTTCCGTCTTCCCACCAATCTTGCGCGCTTGGCGGCCCGCCTGGCGCCAGCCTGGAGTGAACTGCTCGATCGATATCATGCCTTTGGCTCTTTGGCTTCGCTCGGGCGTCAATCCGGTTGGCTTGGATGACTTCGCCGCCGGACTACGTCCCTCCTTGTGTCAAGTGGCCGGCAACGGTGCTTCATGCCACCATTTTTCTCCTTCGCCGGGCTCCCTGCACTCTCACTAAGATTGGCGGGATTAGCGTTAAGTAACAAACAAAAAACTTGGGTGTTCCTTCCAAGGTTGGAAATAGCGGGAAAGAGGTGTGCACCCGACGCGAGGTGAGCTCCGCGCTAGACCCCAAATATCTCTACTAAATCAACATAAACTTTACTGGAAACAAAGAGTAGATATAAAGTTGGCAAAGTTTCGAGATGCCCCAACTAATTTCGTCCATACCAGAGCTTATATCCAGCATAGAAGAAATGCCATTTCTAGTATCACAACTGCATCAGGAGAAGTAATCAGTGACCATACAGAGAGAGAAAAACTTTTATGGGAATCTTCAAGGATAGACTGGGAACTTTAGCTGATACAACAATGCATTTGATCTGAACACATTGATTAGGCAAATAGAGAATCTCAGTTGGATGGAAGATCCATTCACTCAAGAAGAGATAAATGGTGTCATATCTAATTTACCCTCAAATAAATCCCTTGGACCAGTTATTTCATGAAAAGGTGTTGGCCTATAATCTGTCATGATTTCTATGATCTTATTTGTGCTTTATATGAGGGTAATATATGTGTACAGAGTATTAATGGATCCTATGTTACATTAGTACCAAAGACCGATAACCCGGTTAGTGTCAACGATGACAGGCAATTTCTTGATTCAATAGCTCAATCAAGTTGATCACTAAACTTCTGGAAAGCAGGTTGTAGACTGTTATACTCGAAGCTTGTTTTCCAAAACCAGCCTGGCTTCCTTAAAGATAGAAGCATTCAAGATTGTCTAGCCTGGTCCTTTGAATATTTTCATCTGTGCAAGACATCAAAAAAGGAAATTATTTTGCTCAAATTGGATTTTAAAAGGCATTTGATAAGGTGGAACATAATGCAATCATAAAGATTATGCAAGCAATGGGCTTTGGAGAAAAATGGATACACTTGGATGAATATGATTATGTAGACTGGGACTTCTTCAATCTTACTAAATGGAGTGCTGGGGAAGATATTTCATTGCAACCGAGGAGTAAGACAAGGTGACCCCTTGTCACCTCTTCTCTTTGTCCAAGCTCCAGATTGGTTGCAATCAATCATTAACAAAGCAAAGGACCAAGGCATTTTCCAGCTACCTCTACAACTCGGAGCATGAAGAGACTTTGCAATAGTTCAATATGCTCGATGATACCCTACTGGTCATGCAAGCTTGCCCGAGACAACTAGTACCTCTAAAGGCCCTTCTACACACATTTGCAAACTTCAAATGGCTCTAAATGTCTCTCATGAAAGAATGGAAATTTTGGCTAGAACTCTTAATTGTAAAATAGGGCAAATTCCTTTTACATACCTTGGCTTGCCCTTGGGAACCACAAAACCCTCGGTTGCTGATTTTCTACCCGTGGCCCATCGAGTGGAAACAAGGCTAGTAGAGCGTGCTCAATTTCTAACACAAGCTGGCAAATTGGGAATGGTAAATACAATGTTATCATCACTTCCAACTTTCTACATGTGTACTCGAAAAATTCTAGATACAATCATCAAGCAAGTCGATCAATATAGGAGATATCATCTCCGGAGGGGGTCTTCTATCAATGCAGGTAAACGACCTTTGGCTGGTTGGAAGTTAGTAACACAATCCAAGTCAGAAGGAGGGCTAGGTGTGTTATTAAACTAAATGTACACAATAATGCTTTCTTGTTAAAATTGCTACCAAAGTTCATGCATAAAGAGGATTTACCATGGGTGCACTAGTTGTGGGATAAGTATTATCAAAATCACAGATTGTCCGGCACACAAAAAAAGGTTCATTCTGGTGGAGGAACATCACTAAGTTGATGGATTTATATAACGGTATAGCATCTTTGACAACAATATGCTTTAGATGGCTCAACAATCAACTTTTGGGATGATTCATTCAATGGTTGTCCACTCAGTATTCAATTTCTAGAGCTTTTCTCCTTTGCTAAATCGAAAAGCATATTGTTGTCTCAAGTTAAGGAGCAAGGACATTTTGCAAACTTATTCCATCAATCCCAAAGTGTTGAGGCTTACAATCAGTGGGAGGTAGTGCAACAGTTGTTAGATAACTTGTAGCTCTTGGCAAAGAAAGATGTATGGAAGCATACGAACCAGAAACACAAATATTCAGCATCCGTAGTTTATAAGCAGTTAATTTGTCACATGACCACATATCCTGCATTTAGATGGCTATGGAAGTCTTCCTGTCAGGCAAAACACAAAGTTTTTTTCTGGCTTCTTTTGCAGAATCGACTAAAGACAAAAGCAATGTTGAGGAGAAGGAAAATGGTCTTGGATTACTATACCTGTGATTTGTGTATCCTCCAAAAAGGGGAAACAGTGATGCACCTCTTTACAAGATGCAATTTTCCAATAGCATGCTGGTAATCCATAGGCTTATACATTGCCATAAGATTAGAACGAAGCCCAACAAGCTGTGAAATAGATCAAGTCAAAACTAAAAGTACTGTTCTTTATAGACATTATCATCCTGATGTTCTGGAGAATTTGGAAAGAAAGAAATAATTGGATATTCGATAACATTGACCCCACAGTGGAGAATTGCAAAAGGAAATTTTTAAAGGAAATGGCAATGGTTATCCATAGAGCCACAGGAAACGATATAGACGGCATCAAAGAATGGATACATGAGGAATCTTAGAAAGTTTTGTTTTCTACTATTTTGTCCCTGTTTATAATTTTTGTTTTCTCTGCCTTGTGTTAAAACCTTGGCCTCTTGGCTTTAATAAATTACTGTAGGGGCGTGCGAGTCCCTCCAGTTTCATTCAAAAAAATATATCATAGAGTAGATTCACTTACACAGTTCCACACACCACACGTTTAGTTGCCTTAAATACGTATAATATAATGTTCTATTTTGGCCCTTTTAAATTTGGAGTCCTGCATATATTTGAGATGTATTTGGAATATCTTAAAAGATTTAGTTTCATCAAACCGTCTGTTGTAGATCTTTCTTGCTTTTTTAAGGAAAGATGAATTGTTGGTTAATGCTAGTACTTAGGCTTAGGGACCCTTGCAGCATGGCCACATGGCCCACATACAGGCAGCTATAGTACGATCACACAAATATGTTGCTCCTTTGATTAATGAATAATCCTCCCTTGCATTACACACACGTAGGAACGCGTGGTCATTCCACAGTGGGACCTCTAAGTAAATCTAACCCCCGTCCCCATTCCCCTCCCCCTCCTCCTATTTTGTTCAATTTCCTTAGTGTCCATTGTTTCCAATCTAGGTAGTGTGGCATGCCATTGTTGCACTCACCTAATCTTAAAATCGTTGTAGAACAAAAAAAAAAACAAAATGGCAATGGTATATCATAGTATCTGTACTAAATGTTTCATTCAACTTACAGTAGCATGTTTCTCACGAAATTACACTGATAATGGAAAAAGGAACAATTAAAACCAACAATATTTCACGGACATAAGCCCAAATTTTGATAAGTTATTGGGCTAGTCTCTCACATGGCCCATCCGAGATGGCCCACTAGCACACACACTGAGGTGTTGGTGGGGGGGGGCAGCATATATTTATACCCATGACTAACCCTAGCCATCTTTCTATCTACTGCCGCCGCCATCTTTCCCTTCCCTGCGCACCATGCATCGCCACTGCACCTCCCTCATCAATGGCACACTGTCGGGCCCATCCCTTCCTTGCTCTGAGCTGGTCACCATCAAGGGTCACCCCGACACGGTCATGGATTTGACACCGATCCGTGGCCATAAAATCCATCGCTGGCTCCAGCCACAAAGGAGTCTCATCCGGTTGTACGTGCTTCCTCACTTTGCTTCACCCCCATGTTGTAGTTCTAGCCATCGACGTCAATGGATCCACGGCCCAATGTCAGGTCGTCACCCATCGATATAGCTTGTCATCAATCACATGAGGCGATCAGGTGCCACGTCACCATGGCATCAATATGGTTTGTCCTCCACCATAGGAGGACAGAGAGCACCGCCATGTAACCACTAACAGAGAGCTGACATCACTAGGTGTGTCGTATGGCCCTGGTACGTCCGGGGAGACATGTTTGCTTTTTGGGATTGACAAGGGGAGTGCCGGGGCTCTCTGGGAGATGATAGGCAACCCCAGATTAGGACATTTAAATATTTGGAAGGAAGAGGGTCCAGCAATTACTCGATTTGATTGCAATGAATGGGAACAGATGTTTTTTGGATGGCCACCAATGAATTTCCCTTTCTGTTTTTGACCTGCTTTGCCTGCACATTTTATTGCATAAATTTTGTAGAATAGTCCATGGACCATATTTATGAAACAAATCTAGCCAAGCTTAGGGCCCCTTGTTTTTGCACGGCTTGCTCTGGATTCAGCTTCTCCCATTGTAGCACTGCAGCAGCTCTATTCAGACACTATAGCACAGGGCCATTTTTCTCTCTATTATTTTGGATGACTGAAGTCATTTATAAAGTGCATCTTCTATGCATATGGCCCCAACACATGTGTAATTATCTGCCTCAACATTTATCATGTGAAGCCATGTTTCTTATTCTACCCAGTTACATCGTAATATTTGAAAATGTGAAGGCTTCTGATTATAGGATCTAGCTGATATGTCTTTTCGATTTTTGATTTTCATGACACTGATTGGTTATCAAGTAGAAACTTATAGCTTAATTAGAAAGAGAAGTTATTGGTTATATTTAATAGAGCCATAATATGTGCATTTGACTATATTTACTTTGATCTTGTGATGCCATACTTAAATTTCCATCCTGACTTGCGTGAGGATTTCATTGAACTTGTGATAAATACAAACTGGATGGATAGATAAATTTGTTGATTGGCTAATCTTTTTTATGCAAATGTATTCCCAATTCCTGTCATATAAATGATATTGATTGAATTCTATATATGTAGAAAACATTGTATTTTCTCGGTCAGTAAATAGATTAACTTGTTTGCAATCTGGAATATTTGCCTCATTGTGATAATCTTATAAACTAAAAGTAAGGAGTGACTCTTGAGACCTGGCTTGCATTATATATACAGCACTAGCTGGTAGAGTAGCTGATATCTTTGAGGACGCCTAAGCATTGCATCACTGATGACGTTCATTTACGTGGCATCGACCTAACACATGCAAGAACAATTTCATCTGTACTATTGAACAGAAATGCAAGCATTTTTCTATTTCTTGATTAAATGTCCCAGCTGCAGGTGTGTGGGAAACCTCATCAACCTAGGAGTACATATTTCTGAACTAAGCAACAATTGATTCACACGTGCAGGTGAGGTTATTTTCGGAGGAGAACGAGCATATTCATGCCCAGAACGACATCCTCGAGGCTGAGAACAGTGAGCTCTGGAAGAGGCTTCTGGAGAGGACATGCATGCTTCCCGTGCCATTGCCTGATGGCTCATCCAGAGCTGTTGACGAAGAACCAGTGCCTCATCATCGAAAACAAATAGCTCAAGGAGGAGATCATGTGCACCAAAGCCAACCTCAATCAGCTCTCTCGTGGTGCTCCACTTCCCCTCCCGGTGCCATCCATTTGCCGAGACCTTGTAACCCTGCTCCTCCAGCACGGGGAACGTGCCATGGAGGAATTCTAGGCACTTGCCACTCTAGACGAGCCGATTTGGTCGCCGACAAAAGACGAGGAGGTGCTGAACCACCAGGTCCTGTCAGGGCACGCCTTGTGTTAATTTTTAGACACGCTCCAGCCCCCACCCCCCACCCCACCCCCCATCGGCTTCCTCAGGCCCTCCACAAGCGTCACAGCATGGCCCACAACAGTCCAACCACCGGTCCGTCCACCTTTCCTCATCGACTCCGGCCGTCGTCCTCGCCTCGCCGGACCACGCCCCCGCGCGACTATGGACACTACTATTATCTGGCCCACTGTTACGGAGCTCGTCGATATCTTCACTGGTGTGTTATATACACTTACACACACCATGATTCCACTAACTTTTGTCCTTGTTGTGTCACTATGTGTAAATGTATAACATATGTGTGGTATTCTCCGTGTTTTCTCTCAGGTCCATTGGTCCGACGCATTCCATAGCATTGTGGCACCTATGACCTCCCGAAATGTTGGTTCCAACACCATTCCCGGTTCACACGACGGCCTCCTCCCGCTAGTCAGTTTATATCTACTACATCATGTGTTTTTGGTTTGTGTAGCAGGTGAGTTATCTCTACTTCATATATAATTATAATATTTTAATGTTTTGTCCATTTTGTCACGAGTGTGAAAAGGGGATGGGCGAGAGGGAGGCCGCGCCTCACCCTCGGTGGAGGGTAAGATTCCGGAAACTACCAGGTCTACACGAGTGCCACTTTGCTGAGGCTACTTGCACCCCACCTGGCTGGGTTCATTTTAGTGGCAACCAGGGAACCTGCTGTTATCCGGGCCACCGTTGCAGAGTTCATCGATGTCCTCACACCGATGTGTTATATACACTTCCACGCACCATGATTCCACCAACTTTCATTCTTGTTGTTCCATCATGTGTAAATGTGTAACATTTGTGTGGTATTCTCCTTGTTTTCTCTAGGGCCGTTGGTCCGAGACATTCCGAGGCACTATGGCAGTTGTGACTTTCCGACATGTCGGCTCGACATGTCGGCTCAGCAATGCTCGATTCACCGGACGGCCTCCTCCCGGTGGTGAGTTTATATATAGTACGTCATATTTTATTATTTGTCCAGAAGGTGGGTTATTTCCACATCATATATAACTGTAATATTTTATTGATTTCTCTATTTTGTCACAGTGTTAAAAGGGGCTAGGCTGAGGGAGGTTGTGCCTCACCCCGAGCGGAGGATAAGATTCCCGAAACTACAGGTCGTGAGGACATGACTGCCAGTTTCCCAAGGCTGCTTGCACCCCCGACCGGCTGGGTTCATTTTCAAGGCAACAAAGGACACTTTTGTTATCTAGGCCACCGCTGCAGAGATCGTCGATATCCTCACCGATGTATTATATACACTTAGCCGCACCACGATTCCACCAACTTTCGTCCTTGTTGTGCCACCATGTGTAATTGTGTACCATTTGTGTAGTATTATCCATATTTCCTATCACGTCCGTTGGTCCGAGGCATTCCCAGGTATTGTGGCAGTTGTGACCTCCCAAGATGATAGCTCCAGCGCCATGCCCGGTTCACACGGCGGCCTCCTCCATTCGGTGAGTTTATATGTACTACGTCACATTTTAATGATTTGTCCAGCAGGTGGGTTATCTCCACTTCATATATAATTGTAATATTGTATTGATTTGTCCATCTTGTCACAGTGTGAAAAGTGGATGGGCGGAGGGAGGCCGCGCCTCACCCTTGGTGGAGGGTAAGATTCCGAAAACTACCAGGTTTACACGCCTGCCATTTTCCCGAGGCTTCTTGCGCCCTGCCTGCCTGGGTTTATTTTGGAGGCCACCAGGGGGAGTGATTATATCTGGGCCATGGCTATAGAGCTCATCAATATCCTCACCGATGTGTTATATACACTTACCCGCACCTTGTTTTCATCGACTCTCGTCCTTTTTGTCCCACCATGCATAGATGTCTAACCTTTGGGTGGTATTCTCCATGTTTTCTCCGAGGGCAGTTGGATCAAGACATTCCCTAACATTGTGGCAATTGTGACCTCACAAGATGTCGGCTCCAGCACCATGCCCGGTTCACACAACGGGCTCCTCGAACTCATGAGTTTATATATACTATGTCATATTTTATTTATTTGTCCAACTGGTGGGTTATCTCTATTTCATATATAATTGCAACATTTTATTGAGTTCTCCATTTTTTTACAGTGGGAAAATGGGGAGGGAAAGGGAGGCTGCGCCTCTCCCTTTGTGAAGGATAAGATTCCCGAAACTACCCGGTATACACGCCTGCCACTTTCTCGAGGCTGCTTGTGTTCCGTCCTACAGGGTACATCTCGGAGGCAACCAAGGACACTGCTGTTATAAGGACCACTGCTGTAGAGCTCGTCGATATCCTCACTGATATGGTATATACACTTACTCGCACTTCGATTCCACCAACTTTCATCCTTGTTGTGCCACGATGTGTAGATGTGTACATTTGTGTGGTATTCTCCATGGGTTCTCTCAGGGTCATTGGTTCGAGACATTCCCTAGGATTGTGCCAGTTGTGACCTCCCGAGATAAGGTGAAACATAATGCAATCATAAAGATTATGCAAGCAATGGGCTTTGGAGAAAAATGGATACATTGCATGAATATGATTATGTAGACAGGGACTTCTTCAATCTTACTAAATGTTGTGCTGGGGAAGATATTTCATTGCAAACGAGGAGTAAGACAAGGCGATCCCTTGTGACCTCTTCTCTTTGTCCTAGGTGCAGATTTGTTGCAATCAATCATTAACAAAGCAAAGGACCGAGGCATTTTCCAGCTACCTCTACCACTCAGAGCAGGAAGAGACTTTCCAATAGTTCAATATGCTGATGATACCCTACTGGTCATGCAAGCTTGCCCAAGACAGCTGGTTGCTCTAAAGGCCCTTCTACACACCTTTGCAAATTCCATAGGGCTAAAAGTTAACTATAATAGATCCATCATGGTGCCTATAAATGTCCCTGATGAAAGAATGGAAATTTTGGCTAGAACTCTCAATTGTAAAATAGGGCAGATGCCTTTTACATACCTTGGCTTGCCCTTGGGATCCACAAAATCCTCAATTGCTGATTTTCTGCCCATGGCCTATCGAGCGGAAAGAAGGCTAGTAGAGTGTGCTCAATTTCTAATGCAAGCTGGCAAATTGGGAATGGTAAATACACTGTTATCATCATTGCCAACTTTCTACATGTGCACTCTGAAAATTCTAGATACAATCATCAAGCAAGTTGATCAATATAGGAGATATGATCTCTGGAGGGGGTCTTCTATCAACGCAAATAAACAACCTCTGGCTGCTTGGAAGTTAGTAACATGACCCAAGTCAGAAGGAGGGCTAGGTGTTATTAAACTAAAAGTACATATTAATGTAACACTAAGGCAAAAAAAGGGCTCATCTAATTGGGCTTCGTGGTGAGACTGGAACCCAACTCAGGCCCAAATTAAACCCTACATCCTTCTGTCCTGTGTTGCTACAGTATCATCCTTTTCCCCTATCATATGGATCATTTCTTCATCGGCAGAGAGGCGGCGCTGCCCTCGTTGCTACATCAGCGAAGATCGAGTTGGGGCAGCAAGGAAGGGGTGGTGCGGCAAGGAGATTCTTCCCTTGATCGTGTTTTCCCTTGGGTAATTATCAAATTAATCTGTCTTTGCTTTTCCCACCGATTTTTCTTAGGATTAGCTTGGTTACTGGGACTCAACTCGCGAGACTGCAGTTGTTTGCGTTTGTGCAGCAGTTCAGTCCAACAGAGTAGCATATCGAGACCTAGTTTCCATCGATTTAGAGGCTGATTCTGAGCATGAAAATATAACATAAGTCATAGATTATTTCAATAACTTTTCATGGAGTATTTATACACGTTATGTCATCAAAAAATCAAGGGGATTTGGCTGACTGAATCTGACTGTCATTTTTCGTCAGTCTACTTATTATGGGCTGGACTGGCCCGGACGCGGCAGCACGCCGAGTCCAAGCCGCAGTCGGCTTGGGGCGCAGATCGGTTTGAGTTTAGGGAAGTTTGGAGATTAATTAGGAAAGTTTAGATTGTGTTGGGATAGGATTCTAGTTTGAGTTTGCTTAGGAGTCAAGAAAAGTCCCTCATATAATGAGGGCAATTCTAATCGATCTCTCCAAGAAAAAAGTAGGGATAATTCCCATCTACTTTCAGCCTCCCTGGCTCCCTGCTCTCTCTCTCTCTCTCTCTCTCTCTCTCTCGGCGCCAGCTCTGCCGCACGCCACCTCCACCCTAGCCGCCGGCCACCATTGTGGCCTAATCCCTAGCCCCAACTATTGCTCACAACACCCGGTATTCAGAGACCTTGTTGCGATCACCCAACACCTCCACCATGTCCAAGCAATCTGCATCCGGTCTCGCAACAATTCCCAAGCTTCCGGACAAAGTGGATGATCTGCCACAGATGTTTGACATCTTCAAAGACTTCATCGAAGGCTTTGAGATCTCCTCCAAGCATTGCATCACGATGATGGAGAAGTCCATCCAGGCTGCTGCCACGATCGACTACCTCATCAACACACCCGAGGCGAAAGCCAAGATCAAAGAGTTGGAGGAGAAGGCCAAACGCGACAACGTCATCATCACTGCAAAGAAGAGCATTGCTAATTTCTACGGCAAGACGACCTACGACATGACCGAGGCCGACATCGACAACATCGTCCACGAGGTCATTGGCGGCACTCCTACCCCTAGAACGCTACCATCAGGAAGCGCTGCACCACCACCACCAGGAGGCGACCTCACCGTTCCTCGCTACCACAAGCTCTCCTTCCCGACCTTTGATGGTAAGAAAGATCCTCTCCCCTGGCTTAACTGTTGTGAGCAATTTTTCCAATGACAGAAGATCCAGCCCGCGGAGCAAGTTTGGTATGCATCTTACCACTTGATTGGGGTTGCCCAGCAATGGTATATCCTACGTACCAAGGATGGTGCCATCACTTCATGGAGCCTCTTTGCTCGTTTGGTGAACGAGCGCTCGGCCCCCGACGCGCGCCAACCCCTTGGGCGAGCTAGCTACTCTTCGCCGTACCTCTACGGTGGACGACTACACAGAGAACTTCTCGGCACCGGTGCCTCGCGTCGGGGATCCTCGGGAGCTGCAGCAGGTCAACCTCTACACCACCGGCCTTCAGGAGCCTCTCAAGACGGACATCGAGCTCAACAAGCCGGTTGACATGGAGGAGGCCATGAGTCTTTCTCAACAAGCCCAAAAATCACTACCGAGTACGCGGCCCAGGTATCCAAGCCATCTAGTTCTACTTCTCGTGCTCAATTTGCTCCTCCTCGTCTCCCTATCAAGACAGGCGCCCCGACCGCGGCAAGCAACGTTCCGGCTACCCCTACAACGGCAGCTGCACCACCAAAGCCCTTCAAGCGCATCACTCGCTGAGGAGATGGTGGAACGTTGTCGGCTGAACCTCTATTTCAACTGCGATGAGTAGTTTTCAAGAGGGCACAAGTGCAAGAACCTCTTCTACATCGAGCTGCTACCCGACCTCCTCGACATGGACCACAACGATAGCGACTCCTTGATGGCACTTCTTAGCTTTGGGGGCCGCACCTTGCGCTTCGCTAGAGTAGTCTACGGCACCGAGCTCCTCTTCCTCGTCGACTTTGGAGCCACACACTACTTCATCGACCTCTCCATCGCGAACAAGCTGCAGGTTCCTCTTCGTCGCACCTTGCTAGCCGTCACCCTCGCTTCAGGAGAACGGGTGATGAGCCGCAGTATGTGCCACCAGCTACCGATCCTCATCGGCAACAACACCTTCGTCACCGACGTCCGCACGACCAACCTGCCAAATGGTGTTGACTTCGTCCTTGGGACGCCATGGCTGGCCACTCTAGGACCGGTCATGATGGATTTCGCCTCCTTTAGCATGTCCTTCTTCATCGACGATCGCTACATGCTCTTGGTAGGCGACGATTCGGTGCTTCATCAACAGCCCGCGCCAGCTCCTTCTCCAGCAAGGGCGCCTCTTGCGCTCCCTCCTCCACGAGCAACCGTTGCTATCATGGGAGGTCCCCACCGCGTCACCGACATCATCTACTTGCTTCACGGCGATGCGGACCTCTACAACATTCCGTGCGACAACGTCCTCACCGATCCGGAGCTGTCCTTCCTCGCGGGACGCATCTCCAGCAATGATCTCGCACCAGCTTGGAGCTTTCATGACGGCCTCATCTTCTTCGATAGGCGTCTCTACATCGCGGCTTCATCAGCTCGCCTCCACCGTATCCTGGCTGCTCTCCTTCAACATGGCGAGACGCCTTGCTTTGTCGGCTGCGGTGGGCTTCCGCGGTCCTCCTCGACATGCGCCATGCCTTCCGCATGGCGTGCTACTTCTTCAGGAGCTTCCGACGTCCAGCATACCAGCCGTGGATGTTCGCTTTGTAGACTTGGCCGGCCGTGAGCTTCTTCAAGTTCGGCGCGTGGCATTTGGAGTTCCTACATGAGCCATTGCACCTACCTCGGCTATCAACTTCGGCATCCTCTTTGGCCACTCCATCGACTTGATGGCTGCACGTCCACGACCCCGCTACACCTTCATAGTGACTCTTGATGGCTTCCTCGCTGCCATCCGAACAAGGTGCTCCACCGTTCTTCACCGAGCCTCCACAAAATGAGTGTCTTCTCCACTTCGACTTTGGAGTTCCACGCATCTTCATTGCTGCTCCTGGCACTTCTGCTGTGATGGGCTCCTCTACTACACCGACCGCCTACCACTTTGCTACATCAGGCGATCTTGGGAGCTTGAGCTACGCTGTTTTCTTCGACGTCGACCGCACAAGGGATAACAACCTCACCGACTTCATCCTCGGCAACTTCACGGTCTTCATCAAGCTTCGATGAACTCTTCATCCTGCAGTTCCGACGATTGCGGCTCATGGAAGGATGGCTACCCAGCACGAGGGTGTGCTGGTTCTCGACGGGGGCGGTGGTGGCATGGGCCGGACTGGACCGGATGCGGCAGCACGTCGAGTCCAAGCCGCAGTCGGCTTGGGGCGTCGGCCAGGCGGAGGCGATCTAGCCTCTCCGTACAAAAGTGGCTAAAAGTCCTTATTTATCAATTAGGAGAGATCGGTTTGAGTTTAGGGAAGTTTGGAGGTTAATTAGGAAAGTTCAGATTGTGTTGGGATAGGATTCTATTTTGAGTTTGCTTAGGAGTCAAGAAAAGTCCCTCATATAATAAGGGCAATTGTAATTGACCTCTCCAAGAACATAGTAGGGATAATTCCCATCTACTTTCAGCCTTCCTTAGTGGACATCTGTTTCCAATCTAGGCAGCGTAGCATGCCATTGCTGCACTCGCCTAATATTAAAATGGTAGTCTCTGTACTAAATATTTCATTCAACTTACAACAATAGTGGGTTTCTAACAAAATTAAAACGATTCATACAATAGAAAAAGGAACAACCAAAATCAACCAGCTTTCACGGATATATGTGCAAACTTTGATAGCTTATTGGGCTAATCTCACACATGGCCCATGTGAGATGGCCCGCTGGCCCACACACGAGGGGAGAGGGGGAGGGGGTAGGGGGAAGCCTATTTATACCCTTGGCTAGGGCAACCCTAGCCATCTTTCAATCTACCGCCGCCGCCGCCGCCTCCCCTCGCGCATCATGCATCGTCGCCGCACCTCCTCTCCTCCATGCGACACCGTCCAGTCAGTCCCTTCCTTGCCACCAGCTGGTCTCCATCAAGAGCCTCACCAATCCGATCATGAATTTGGCACCGATCTATGGCTACAAAATCCATTGCCGGCAACCCAGCAGTCGAGCGCAATGGAGTTTCATCCGGCTTTCCGTGCTTCCTCACCTTGCTTCGCCCCCATGATGCATTCTTTGTCGTCGACATCAATGGATCCACCACCCAACGTGAGATCATCGCCCATCGATGTAGGTTGTAATCAATCACACGAGGGGACCGGGTGCCACGTCACCATGGCGTTAGTGCAGCCTCGTCATCCACCATAGGAGGACAAAGAGCACCGTCATGCATCCACCAACGGAGAGATGACACCACCGGTAGTGTTGTATGGCCCTGGTATGTCCGGGGGGACGTGTCATCATGGGATTGGCAAAGGGAGTGTCGGGGTTCTCTAGGAGGCGATAGGCTACACCAGATTAGGACATAAATATTTGATGTCTTAATGGCCACTTAGGTTAGTTAGTTTCATAGGTTTCTGTTTTAGAAAGATTTCCAATTCTTCCAATAAATGACCAACCTTGTCCCTGCCTAGCCGAGTAATTGCTGAATCCTCTTCAATCCACAGCCCCCTCCATCAGCTCCCATCCATTACGTAATCAAACCCAAGTGTGGACGTGATAAGTACACATAACATGCGAGTGCGTATATAGACTAGTGTCATCCAAAATCGTGGCAAGGAAAATGTGCCAAAAATTGCTTCCACGCTTGGGTTAATAACACACTTCATTGATAAATAGGATGGTAGAGGCCACTAAGGCATGAAGTTTTAACACACTGGCCATTAAGGAAACTGACTTTCTTCGATGAATAATAATGAAATTGAATTTCTTTATAACAAAAAAGGAACATATGTGTTTTGGATGGCCACCAATGAATCTCCCCTTTCTATTTTTCAATGGCTTTCTCTGCACATTTTATTGTATAAGTTTTGTAGAATAATGAAGTGCATTTTATTGAATAACTATTGAACAACAAGTGCATGCATTTTTCTATTTTGTGATGAAAGCTCCCAGCAGCAGGCGGGTGGGAAACCTCATCAATCTAGTACGAGTATATATTTCTGAACTCAGCAATAATTGATTCACATGTGCAGGTGAGGTCCTGCATATTCGTGCCCAGAACGACATCCTCAAGGCTGAGAACACCGAGCTCCGCAAGAGGCTTCTAGAGAGGACATGCTTCCCGTGCCTTTGCCCGACAGCTCCCCCGAGTTGTTGACGGAGAAGCAGTGCCTCATCATCGAGAACACAAGGCTCAAGGAGTAGATCATGCGCGCTAAAGCCAACCTCAACGAGCTCTCCTGCGGCGCTCCGCTTCCCCTACTGGTGCCACCCATCGGCCGAGACCGTGTAACGCTGCTCCTCCAACACGAGGAACAGAATTATAGGCACTTGCCACTACCAACAAACCCATGTGGCAGCTAGTTGAAGGCGGGGAGGTGCTGAACTAATAGCTGTACATGCCTGCCACTTTCCCGAGGCTGCTTGCGCCCCGCCCAGCTGGGTTCATCACGGAGGGGACCAGGAAACTGCCGTTATGTGAGCAACCGCTGCAGAGCTCGTCGATATCCTCACCGATGTGGTATATACACTTACCCACACCACCATTCCACTACCTTTCGTCATTGTTGTGCCACCTTGTGTAGATGTGTAACATCTATGTGTATCATTCATGTTTTCTCTCGGGGCCGTTAGCCCAAGACATTCTCGTATCATTGTGGTATGTTATCTCAAGCACCATGCCCGGCTCACATGGCGGGCTCCTCCAGCCGGTGAGTTTATAGATACTACCTCGTATTTTATTGAGTTACCTCCACTTCATACAAAATTCTAATATTTTATTGATTTTCCATTTTGTCGCAGTATGAAAAGGGTGTGGGCAGAGGCAAACCATGCCTCACCCTCGGCGGAAGGTAAGATTTTATGAACTACCAGGTAGCTTTCGGTCCAGTCACCACACATACCGAACTTCAGCGATCCGAGGTTTACAAAGATGGTAGACAATGGGCAGAGGAGTGGGCTGTGGTGGATGTGTCCATTGACAACATCCTTGCAGATGTGTCCATTGACACTCCTCTCTCTCGCTCTCTCTCTCTCTCTCTCTCTCTCTCTCCGACACACACACATACACACACACAGCACAAAGATGCACACACGAAGACACACACACGTCCGCATCACCCAGCGCACCGACGACCACAACCGGTGGGCGCGGCTTCTCCGGCAGCTCGGCACTCCCCATCTCCGCGACACAAGCGGAGGCAGCCTTCTCCGGCGATACACACATAGAGAAACACACACAGACACGTCTGCATCACCCAGCCCACCGACACCCACAATCGGTTGGCGCGGCTTCTCCGGCGGCTCGGCGCTCCCCATCTTCGCGGCATCGGTGGAGGCGGCCTTCTCGGGCAGGTTGGCAAGAGCGGGTGCGGCCGGCTGGCTGCCTTCTCCGGTGTGGTGGCACCAGCGAGTGTGGTCAGATCTGGCCACCCTCCTTCTACGGCGTGAGTGGGGTCGGTGCGACGGTGGTGGGCATGCTGCCGGTGGTGCTGCGTGGGCCCTCCTGAGCCCGCTTTTTCGTATTTGAGCTATAGCCGTGGGTCATTTTGGATCGTAGAAAACCCGCTGCTACAGCTGCTTATTTTTGGCATCGCAAGTGTAGCGGCAGGCCACCTCACCCACTGCTACAGTAGATGATTCTAGTAGTGTTTGCGGTAGGAAAAAAATACTAGTTTGGAGTTCCTATAAGAGCCACTGCACCTACCCTCGGCTATCAACTTCGGCATCCTCTTCAGCCACTACATCAACTTGATGGCTGCACGTCCACGACCCCACGACACCTTCGTCGTGACTCTTGATGGCTTCCTGCTGCCATCCGAATAAGGTGCTCCACCGTTCTTCACCGAGCCTCCACAAGATGAGTGCCTTCTCCACTTCGACTTTGGAGTTCCATGCATGTTCATTGCTGCTCCTAGCACTCCTGCTGTGATTGGCTCCTCTACTACACCGACCGCCTACCACTTCGCTACATCAGGCGATCTTGGGAGCTTGAGCTACGCTGTTTTCTTCGACATCGACCGCACAAGGGATAACAACCTCACTAACTTCATCCTCGGCAACATCACGGTCTTCATCAAGCTTCGGCGAACTCTTCACCCTGCAATTCCGGCGACTGCGGCTCATGGAAGAATGGCTACCCAGCACGAGGGCGTGCTGGTTCTCGACGAGGGCGGTGGTGTCATGGGCCGGACTGGGCCGGACACGGCAGCACGTCGAGTCCAAGCCGCCGTTGTCTTGGGGCGCCGGCCGGGCGGAGGCGATCCAGCTTCTCCCGACAAAAGTGGCTAAAAGTCTTTATTTATCAATTAGGAGAGATCGGTTTGAGTTTAGGGAAGTTTGGAGATTAATTAGGAAAGTTCCTATTGTGTTGGGATAGGATTCTAGTTTGAGTTTGCTTAGGAGTCAAGAAAAGTCCCACATATAATGAGGGCAATTGTAATCGATCTCTCCAAGAAAATAGAAGGGATAATTCCCATCTACTTTCAACCTCCCTGCGCCATCTCTCTCTCTCTCTTGTGCCAGTCCTGCCGCACACCACCTCCACCCTAGCCGCCGCACACCATTGTGGCCTAAACCCTAGCCTCAACTATTGCTCATAACACTACTATGTCAGATTTTTGTTTAGTGGCTAATTTTAGAGTTTAGAAGCCGAAACTGAGTAGTACTTCATAACGATAGTTATAGAGGATTTCACAACCTTTCCAATGAATATTTATACCCGATGTTTCCATGAGAATTGAAGGGGATACGGCTGACTGTATATGTCTGTCAGGGTCGGAGTGTCAGCTCAGTTGTTTTCAGACTAGACATATTAGCAGTTTTATCTTATTTTCAGTGTTTTAGAGGTAGAATCTGAGTAGTCCCATAAAACGAATGTTGTGAAACATTTCACAACCTTTCTAGTGGATGCTCAGACACATTTTTTCGTTGAGTAAATGGAAGTTAGGGCTCTCTGAATTTTACAGTCAGTGCACTTCCGTCAGGCTTCTGTTTTCAGTTGCATTGTCCGGTTTTGAGTGGTATTTTAAAATACTTTAGAGGCCGACTTTGTCCAGGATTATATGGACTTTTTTGGTAGCTCTATATGCCCTATTTCCATAGACTACTTGTATGGTTGATTTGGCTCAATATTATGCGAGTTATAGTTTTTTGTAGCCCTATAAGTCACGGTTGTGATGCTGTCAGACAGAATTTGTCTGGTACCTTGTAGAGGCGTTTAGAATTAGTAAACGTTCAAATTAAATTTGGAAATGAATACCAAAGTTTTAGCTTGTCCAATGTAGATGCTTGTGGAGTATTTATTTTCTATCTTTCCTGTTATAATTTTAATGTTATAAAAAGGACAAACAGCACTGCTACTGTGTACCTTTATCATGTGCTTGCTGTTTGTGCCGGTTGATTGTTTCGAGCGCTTTGAATATTGATTGTGAAAAATATATGGAATGTTTATACTGAGTGTATTGTTCCAAAACAGGTGGAATTTCTCCAGGTTGTTTGTAGTATTTGATCTTCTTCGGCTGTGAGGCAAGTGAATGTAGCGGTGGTTTGCTACAGTTTTGTCTTATTGTTTTTATCACCTACACCTTTATATTTAGAACCTTATCACTTGATCATAATCTGAATGCTAGTGATAAATGAAGTCCTATTTATGTCTTGTTGCTTATTTACTCGCTTCATGCCTATTATCATATATCTATGGTAAATGAAGTTGAAGCTCTCGTATTTTCTCCTGTAATGAGACATATGAAGCATATAATGAGCATAATAATCTCATGTGCATTGAAGTTTATCACAATCCTATGGTTGTGATCCGTACCGGTACACATCGTACGTTGCTCGAGGAGGGGTGCGATGTAAAAGTGGTCGTGGCATTGCATTCATATGCATTCATTGAAGTTTTTAACATTTAAATGTTATTGTGGATGTGTGGTGATCTTATATGATCTTAAAGGTGTTTTTCTTATCCAATTATTATCATTGTGGTTTATATTGAAGTATTAGTCATGTTATGTTGATACTCTTAAATCGTTTCTTAATTCAACTTGTGGTACAAATAGCTTGACAAAACAATTTGCTTGCTGAGATGTTTGCTCTCACCCTTGCTCTACTCTCTCCAGGTGCTCGATGATTAATAGGAGGGGAAGAGGGATTAGCTGCACGTCTCACACTTTATCACTTTATAGTCTCCTAGCTTTAACCTTGATAATTAGAGTTTAGTCTTAATGTTGTGAGAATGATACCCAAAGTTTGGTGTGAATGTTAAAGTTGTTTTATGTTCTCTTTTATGGTTATGCTAGTGATGTATTCTTTAACAATATATGAATGTGTGGTTATGCTTCCGCGGTGCTTGTTTTACAAATGAAATGCTGCTGAAATTTCTTATTTTTATGTTTGGCAATTGAATGTTTAGTTTAGTAATTTCCTGGAGTGTTGGTGGATTCCGGGGCGTTACAATTAATGCTTTGTTGTTAAAACAGCTACGAACTAGATAGATAGATAAATTGGTTGATCGGCTAATCTTTTTTACTAAATCTATCCCCAAATCATGTCGTATCCCCAAATTGGTTGCAATATTTGCATCATTGTGATAATCATATAAACAAAAAGGAAGGATTGACTCTTGGATGACATGGCATTTTATATAGCACTAATTCGGAGAGTAGCTTGTACTTGAGGACACATAAACATTGCATCGCAGATGACGTTCCTTTATGTTGCATCGACGTAACACATGCAAGAAGAATTTTGTCTATACTATTGAACAGCAGGTGCATGCACTTTTCTATTTCGTGATGAAAGCTCCCAGCAGCAGGTGTGTGGAAAACCTCATCAACCTAGGAGTATATATTTCTGAACTAGACAATAATTGATTCACACATGCAGGTGAGGTCCTGTTCCGAAGAGAACGATCATATTCGTTCCCAGAACAACATCCTCAAGGCTGAGAACACCGAGCTCCGGAAGAGGCTTCTAGCAAGGGCATGCTTCTCGTGCCTTTGCCTGACGACTCCCTCGAGTCTGTCCTAACGTTGCCTAAAAATGAAATCTCTGTCACTGTTTCACGTCTGAATTATGAATATCCTAGAGTAGAATCACTTACACTGTTCCACATCTCTACTTGTCTTAAAATATGTGCAATAATGTTATGTTTTGGTCCTTTTTATATTTGGAGTCCCACATATATGTAAAATATATTTGGAATATCTCAAAAGGTTGAATTAGTTTGATTAAACCATCTATTGTAGATCTTTCTTCCCCTTTTAGAAAACATGAATTCTTAGTTAACGCTAGTATCTAGGCTTAGTGTCCCATGCAACATGGCCATATACACGCTGCTGTAGTAAACCTAATCTTCCCCCCCCCCCGATTTTGCTCAATTTCCTTAGTGGACACTGTTTCCAATCTAGGTAGCGTAGCATGCCATTGCTGCACTCGCCTAATATTAAAAGGGTAGTCTTTGTACTAAATAGTTCATTCAACTTACAACAATTCATACAATAGAAAAAGGAACAACCAAAATCAACCAGCTTTCACGGATATATGTGCAAACTTTGATAGCTTATTGGGCTAATCTCACACATGGCCCATGTAAGATGGCCCACCGGCCCACACACGAGGGGAGAGGGGGAGGGGGAAGCCTATTTATACCCTTGGCCAGGGCAACCCTAGCCATCTTTCTATCTACCGCCACCGCCGCCGCCTCCTCGCGCATCATGCATCGCCGCCGCACCTCCTCTCCTCCATGCGACACCGTCCAGTCAGTCCCTTCCTTACCACCAACTGGTATCCATCAAGAGCCTCACCAATCAGGTCATGGATTTGGCACCGATCTATGGCTACAAAATCCATTGTCGGCAACCCAACAGTCAAGCGCAATGGAGTTTCATCCGGCTTTCCGTGCTTCCTCACCTTGCTTGGCCCCCCATGATGCATTCTTTGTCGTCGACATCAATGGATCCACCACCCAACGTGAGATCATCGCCCATCGATGTAGCTTGTAATCAATCACACGAGGCGACTGGGTGCCACGTCACCATGGCGTTAGTGCAGCCTGTCATCCACCATAGGAGGACAAAGAGCACTGTCATGCATCCACCAACGGAGAGATGACACCACCGGTAGTGTCGTATGGCCCTGGTATGTCCGGGGAGACGTGTCATCATGGGATTGGCAAAGGGAGTGTCGGGGTTCTCTAGGAGGCGATAGGCTACACCAGATTAGGACATAAATATTTGATGTCTTAATGGCCACTTAGGTTAGTTAGTTTCATAGGTTTCTGTTTTAGAAAGATTTCCAATTCTTCCAATAAATGACCAACCTTGTCCCTGCCTAGCCGAGTAATTGCTGAATCCTCTTCAATCCACAGCTCCCTCCATCAGGTCCCATCCATTATGTAATCAAACCCAATTGTGGACGTGATAAGCAGTGGTGGAGGACAATGGTGGCCAAGTATGGCATTCGCCATACCTCAATTTGGGTGCCATAGTTACCTATTTTTATTTTTTACTCACGAATCAACAAGAAAACATGTAATTTATTTTATGGATCAATAAATAGCAAGAGAAAGAAAGAAAAATATGTTATAGTTTACCATCGAAGATCTGTACCGATTGATGGGATAATAGAAAAGTTTGCCTACCTTGCTTTGTTAAACATCTTTTAGCTACCATTTTCTGTGATTCACTAATTTCGCCACACCTTAAATCTTGTCCGTCCTCCGCTACTGGTGATAAGTACACATAACATGCGAGTGCGTATATAGACTAGTGTCATCCAAAATCGTGGCAAGGAAAATGTGCCAAAAATTGCTTCCACGCTTGGGTTAATAACACACTTCATTGATAAATAGGATGGTAGAGGCCACTAAGGCATGAAGTTTTAACACACTAGCCATTAAGGAAACTGACTTTCTTCGATGAATAATAATGAAATTGAATTTCTTTATAACAAAAATGGAACATATGTGTTTTGGATGGCCACCAATGAATCTCCCCTTTCTATTTTTCAATGGCTTTGTCTGCACATTTTATTGTATAAGTTTTGTAGAATAATCAAGTGCATTTTATTGAATAACTATTGAACAACAAGTGCATGCATTTTTCTATTTTGTGATGAAAGCTCCTAGCAGCAGGCGGGTGGGAAACCTCATCAATCTAGTACGAGTATATATTTCTGAACTCAGCAATAATTGATTCACATGTGCAGGTGAGGTCCTGCATATTCGTGCCCAGAACGACATCCTCAAGGCTGAGAACACCGAGCTCCGGAAGAGGCTTCTAGAGAGGACATGCTTCCCGTGCCTTTGCCTCGACGGCTCCCCCGAGTTGTTGACGGAGAAGCAGTGCCTCATCATCGAGAACACAAGGCTCAAGGAGTAGATCATGCGCGCTAAAGCCAACCTCAACGAGCTCTCCTGCGGCGCTCCGCTTCCCCTACTGGTGCCACCCATCGGCCGAGACCGTGTAACGCTGCTCCTCCAACACGAGGAACAGAATTATAGGCACTTGCCACTACCGACAAACCCATGTGGCAGCCAGCTGAAGACGGGGAGGTGCTGAACTAACAGCTGTACATGCCTGCCACTTTCC
The DNA here is from genome assembly GCA_031894775.1 of Chloris gayana. Taxonomy (NCBI): domain Eukaryota; kingdom Viridiplantae; phylum Streptophyta; class Magnoliopsida; order Poales; family Poaceae; genus Chloris; species Chloris gayana. The sequence goes on along the minus strand of JAUNZO010000981.1, from coordinate 106,276 downwards.
CGAGGTTGTTTGCGCCCGCCCAGCTGGGTTCATCTCGGAGGGGACCAGGAAACTGCCGTTATGTGAGCAACCGCTGCAGAGCTCGTCGATATCCTCACTGATGTGGTATATACACTTACCCACACCACCATTCCACTACCTTTCGTCATTGTTGTGCCACCTTGTGTAGATGTGTAACATCTATGTGTATCATTCATGTTTTCTCTCAGGGCCGTTAGTCCAAGACATTCTATGTCATTGTGGTATGTTATCTCAAGCACCATGCCCGGCTCACATGACGGGCTCCTCCAGCTGGTGAGTTTATAGATACTACCTCGTATTTTATTGAGTTATCTCCACTTCATACATAATTCTAATATTTTATTGATTTTCCATTTTGTCGCAGTATGAAAAGGGTGTGGGCAGAGGCAAACCATGCCTCACCCTCGGCGAAAGGTAAGATTCTATGAACTACCAGGTAGCTTTGGGTGCAGTCACCACACATACCGAACTTTAGCATTCCGTTTCCGAGGTTTACCAAGATGGTAGACAATGGGCAGAGGAGTGGGCTGTGGTGGATGTGTCCATTGACAACATCCTTGCAGATGTGTCCATTGACACTCCTCTCTCTCTCTCTCTCTCTCTCTCTCTCTCTCTGACACACACACATACACACACACACACAAAGATGCACACACGAAGACACACACACACCGTCTGCATCACCAGCGCACCGACGCCCACAACCGGTGGGCGCGGCTTCTCCGGCAACGCGGCGCTCCCCATCTTCGCGACACAAGTGGAGGCAGCCTTCTCCGGCGATACACACATAGAGAAACACACACGGACACGTCTGCATCACCCAGCCCACCGACACCCACAATCGGTTGGCGCGGCTTCTCTGGCGGCTCGGCGCTCCCCATCTTCGCGGCATCGGTGGAGGCGGCCTTCTCGGGAAGGTTGGCAAGAGCGGGTGCGGCCGGCCGGCTGCCTTCTCCGGTGTGGTGGCACCAGCGAGTGTGGTCAGATCTGGCCACCCTCCTTCTCCGGCGTGAGTGGGGTCGGTGCGACGGTGGTGGGCATGCCGCCAGCGGTGCTGCGTGTGCCCTCCTGAGCCCGCTTTTTCGTATTTGAGCTATAGCCGTGGGTCATTTTGGATCGTAGAAAACCTGCTGCTACAGCTGCTTATTTTTGGCATCGCAAGTGTAGCGGCAGGCCACCTCACCCACTGCTACAGTAGATGATTCTAGTAGTGTTTGCGGTAGGAAAAACAGTACTAGTTTGGAGTTCCTATAGGAGCCACTGCACCTACCCTCGGCTATCAACTTCGGCATCCTCTTTGGCTACAACATCAACTTGATGGCTGCACGTCCACGACCCCACGACACCTTCGTAGTGACTCTTGATGGCTTCCTGCTGCCATCCGAATAAGGTGCTCCACCGTTCTTCACCGAGCCTCCACGAGATGAGTGTCTTCTCCACTTCGACTTTGGAGTTCCACGCATGTTCATTGCTGCTCCTAGCACTCCTGTTGTGATTGGCTCCTCTACTACACCGACCGCCTACCACTTCGCTACATCAGGCGATCTTGGGAGCTTGAGCTACGCTGTTTTCTTTGACGTCGACCGCACAAGGGATAACAACCTCACTAACTTCATCCTCGACAACTTCACGGTCGTCATCAAGCTTCGGCGAACTCTTCACCCTGCAATTCCGGCGATTGCGGCTCATGGAAGGATGGCTACCCAGCACGAGGGCGTGCTGGTTCTCGACGAGGGCGGTGGTGTCATGAGCCGGACTGGGCCGGATACGGCAGCACGTCGAGTCCAAGCCGCAGTTGGCTTGGGGCGCCGGCCGGGCGGAGGCGATCCAGCCTCTCCCGACAAAAGTGGCTAAAAGTATTTATTTATCAATTAGGAGAGATCGGTTTGAGTTTAGGGAAGTTTGGAGATTAATTAGGAAAGTTCCTATTGTGTTGGGATAGGATTCTAGTTTTAGTTTGCTTAGGAGTCAATCAAAGTCCCACATATAATGAGGGCAATTGTAATCTATCTCTCCAAGAAAATAGAAGGGATAATTCCCATCTACGTTCAACCTCCCTGCGCCCTCTCTCTCTCTCTCTCTCTCTCTCTCTCTCTCTCTCTCTCTCTCTCTCTCTCTCTTGCGCCAGCCCTGCCGCACACCACCTCCACCCTAGCTGCCGGCCACCATTATGGCCTAAACCCTAGCCCCAACTATTGCTCATAACACTACTATGTCAGATTTTTGTTTAGTGGCTAATTTTAGAGTTTAGAAGCCGAAACTGAGTAGTACTTCATAACGATAGTTATAGAGGATTTCACAACCTTTCCAATGAATATTTATACACGATGTTTCCATGAGAATTGAAGGGGATACGGCTTACTGTATATGTCTGTCAGGGTTGGAGTGTCAGCTCAGTTATTTTCAGACTAGACATATTAGCAGTTTTATCTTATTTTGAGTGTTTTAGAGGTAGAATCTGAGTAGTCCCATAAAACGAATGTTGTGAAACATTTCACAACCTTTCTAGTGGATGCTCAGACACATTTTTTCGTTGAGTAAATGGAAGTTATGGCTCTCTGAATTTTACAGTCAGTGCACTTCCGTCAGGCTTCTGTTTTCAGTTGCATTGTCCGGTTTTGAGTGGTATTTTAAAATACTTTAGAGGCCGAATTTGTCCAGGATTATATGGATTTTTTGGTAGCCCTATATTCCCTATTTCCATAGACTACTTGCATGGTTGATTTGGCTCAATATTATGCGAGTTATAGTTTTTTATAGCCCTATAAGTCACTGTTGTGATGCTGTCAGACAGAATTTGTCTGGTACCTTGTTAGAGGCGTTTAGAATTAGTAAAGTGTTCAAATTAAATTTGGAAATGAATACCAAAGTTTTAGCTTGTCCAATGTAGATGCTTGTGGAGTATTTATTTTCTATCTTTCCTGTTATAATTTTAATGTTATAAAAAGGACAAACAGCACTGCTACTGTTTACCTTTATCATGTGCTTGCTGTTTGTGCCGGTTGATTGTTTGGAGCGCTTTGAATATTGATTGTGAAAAATATATGGAATGTTTATACTGAGTGTATTGTTCCAAAACAGGTGGAATTTCTCCAGGTTGTTTGTAGTATTTGATCTTCTTCGGTTGTGAGGCAAGTGAATGTAGCGGTGGTTTGCTACCGTTTTGTCTTGTTGTTTTTATCACCTACACCTTTATATTTAGAACCTTATCACTTGATCATAATCTGAATGCTAGTGATAAATGAAGTCCTATTTATGTCTTGTTGCTTATTCACTCGCTTGGTGCCTATTATCATATATCTATGGTAAATGAGGTTGAAGCTCTGGTATTTTCTCTTGTTATGAGACATATGAAGCATATAATGAGCATAATAATCTCATGTGCATTGAAGTTTATCATAATCCTATGGTTGTGATCTGTACCGGTACACATCGTACGTTGCCCGAGGAGGGGTGCAATGTAAAAATGGTCATGACATTGCATTCATATGCATTCATTGAAGTTTTTAATATTTAAATGTTATTGTGGATGTGAGGTGATCTTATACGATATTGAAGGTGTTTTACTTATCCAATTGTTATCATTGTGGTTTATATTGAAGTATTAGTCATGTTATGTTGATACTCTTAAATCGTTGCTTAATTCAACTTGATAATTAGAGTTTAGTCTTAATGTCGTGAGAATGATACCCAAAGTCTGGTGTGAATGTTAAAGTTGTTTTATGTTCCCTTTTATGGTTATGCTAGTGATATATTCTTTAATAATACATTAATGTGTGGTTATGCTTCCGCGGTGCTTGTTTTACAAATGAAATTCTGCTGAAATTTCTTATTTTTATGTTTGGCAATTGAATGTTTAGTTTAGTAATTTCCTGGAGTGTTGGTGGATTCCGGGGCGTTACAATTAATGCTTTGTTGTTAAAACAGCTACAGAAGTTCATGCATAAAGAGGATTTACCATGGGTGAACCTATTGTGGGATAATTATTATCAAAATCACAGATTGTCCGGCACACAAAAAAAAATTTCATTCTAGTGGTGGAACATCACTAAGTTGATGGATTTATATAAAGCTATAGCATGTTTGACAATTTTAGATGGCTCAACAATAAACTTTTGGGCTGATTCATTCAATGGGTGTCAACTTAACATTCGATTTCCAGAGCTTTTCTCCTTTGCTAAATCGAATAGCATATTATTGTCTCAAGTTAAGCAGGAAGTACATTTTGTAGACTTATTCCATGAACCCTAAGTGTTGAGGCTTACAACCAGTGGGTGGTCGTGCAACAGTTGGTAGATAACTTGCACCTCTTCGCAAACAAAGATGTATCGAAGCATACAAACCAGAAACACAAATACTCAGCATTTGAAGTTTATAAGCAGTTAGTTGGTCACATGACCACACATCCTGCATTTAGATGGCTATAGAAGTCTTCCTGTCAGCCAAAACCCAGTTTTTTTCTGGCTTCTTCTGTAGAATAGACTAAAGACAAAAGCAATGTTGAGGAGAAGGAAAATGGTCTTGGATTACTACACCTGCGATTTATGTACCCTCGAAAAAGGGGAAACAGTGAAGCACCTCTTTACAAGATTCAATTTTTCAATAGCATGTTGGCAATCCATAGGCATATACATTGCCATAAGATTACAAGCCCAACAAGCTGTGAAATGGACCAAGTCAAAACTCAAAGCACATAGCCGACATCAAAGAATGGATACATGAGAAATCTTAGAAAGTTTTGTTTTCTAGTTTTTTTTGTCTCTATTTATACTTTTTGTTTTCTCTGTCTTTTGTTAAAACCATGGTCTCTTGGCTTTAGTAAAGCACTCGTAGGGGCGCACGAGTCCCTCCAGTTTCATTCAAAAAAATATATCATAGAGTAGATTCACTTACAAAGTTCGACACGTTTAGTTGCCTTAAATACATGCAATATAACATTCTATTATGGCCCTTTTTAAATTTGGAGTCCCGCATATATTTGATATTTATTTGGAATATCTCAAAAGATTTAGTTTCATCAAACCGTCTCGTTGTAGATCTTTCTTGCTATTTTAGGAAAGATGAATTGTTGGTTAATGCTAGTACTTAGGATTAGGGGCCCTCGCAGCATGGCCACATGGCCCACATACAGGCAGCTATAGTACGATAACACAAATATGTTGCTCCTTTGATTCATGACTAATCCTTCCTTGCAATACACAGATGTAGGAACATGTGGTCCTTCCGGTAGGACCTCTAAGTAAACCTAACCCCCAGTCCCCCTCCCCCTCCCCCTATTTTGTTCAATTTCTTAGTGTGCATTGTTTCCAATCTTGGTAGTGTGACGTGCCATTGCTCTAATCGCCTAATCTTAAAATCATTGTAGAACAACAAAAAAACGAAATTGCAATGGTATATCATAGTATCTGTACAAAATGTTTCATTCAACTTACAACAATAGCAGGTTTCTCACAAAATAACAACGATAATGGAAAAGGGAACAATTAAAACCAACAATATGTCACAGACATAAGCTCAAATTTTGATAGCTTTTTGGGCTAATCTCTCACGTGGCCCATCCGAGATGGCCCACTAGCCCACACACCGAGGGTTGGGGGGGGGGAGGGAGGGGCAGCATTTATTTATACCCATGACTAACCCTTGCCATCTTTCTATCTACTGCCGCCGCCGTCTTCCCTTCCCTGCGCGCCATGCATCACCACCGCACCTCCCCTCGTCGGTGGCACACTCGTCGGGCCCATCCCTTCCTTGCCGCTAACTGGTCGCGATCAAGGGTCTCCCCCATTCGGTCATGGATTTGACATCGATCCATGGCCACAAAATCCATCGCTGGCTCCAGCCGCAAAGGAGTCTCATCCGGTTGTTTGTGCTTCGCCACCTTGCTTCACCCCCATGTCGTAGTTCTCGCCATTGACGTTAATGGATCCACCGCCCAACGTAAGGTCATCACCCATTGATATAACTTGTCATCAATCACATGAGGCGATCAGGTGCCACATCACGGCATGAGTCTGGCCTGTCCTCTACCATAGGAGGTCGGAGAGCACCGCCATGCTACCACCAATGCAGAGCTGACATCACTAGGTGTGTCGTATGGCCCTGGTACATCCCGGGAGTCATGTCTGCTTTTTGGCATTGACAAGGGGAGTGTCGGGGATCTCTGGGAGATGATAGGCTACACCTAATTAGGACATAAATATTTGATGTTTTAGTGGAAGGAAGAGGGTCCAGGAATTATTCAATTTGATTATGCAATGAATGGGAACATCTGTGTTTTTTTATGGCCACAAATGAATTTCCCCTTTCTGTATTTGAGCTGCTTATTCTGCACATTTTATTGCATAAATTTTGCAGAATATTCTATGGGTCGTATATATGAAACAAATCTAGCCAAGGTTAGGGCCCGTTGTTTTGGCACGGTTTACTCCGGATTCAGCTTCTCCCATTGTAGCATTGCAGCAGCAGTATTCAGACACTATAGCGCAACCTCAATGTGCTCTCCCGTGATGCTCCGCTTGCCCTCCCGGTGCCATCCATCTTTGGAGACTGTGTAGCCCTGCTCCTCCTGCACGGGGTACGCACCATGGAGGAATTATTGCTATGGACACTACTGTTATCTGGGCCACCGCTACATAGCTCGTCGATATCCTTATTGGTGTGTTATATACACTTACCCGCACAACTATTCCACTAACTTTCATCCTTGTTGTGCCACCATGTGTAAATGTATAACATTTGTGTCGTATTCTACATGTTTTCTCTCAGGTCCGTTGGTCTGAGACATTCCCAAGCATTGTGGCAGATGTGACCTCCCGAAATGTTGCCTCCTCTCGCTAGTGAGTTTATATGTACTACCTCATGTGTTTTTGGGCTGTCGAGAAGGTGTGCTATCTCCAGTTCATATATAATTGTAATATTTTATTGTTTGGTCCATTTTGTCATCGCGTGAAAAGGGATGGGAAGAGGGAGGCCGTGCCTCAACCTCGTTGGAGAGTAAGATTCCAGAAACTACCAGGACTACATGCCTACCATTCTCCCGAGGCTGCTTGCACCCCACTCGGCTGGGTTCGTTTCGGAGGCAACTAGGGAATCTGCTGTTATCTTTGGCCACCCCTCTAGAGCTCGTCGATGTCCTCACACTGATGTGTTATATACACTTACATGCACCACAATTCCAGCAACTTTTGTTCTTGTTGTTCTATCATGTGTAAATGTGTAACATTTGTGTTATATTCTCCTTGTTTTTTCTAGGGCTGTTGGTCCGAGACATTTCGTGTCACTGTGGTAGTTTTGACTTCCTGACATGTCGTCTCCAGAGCCATGCTCGATTCACTCGACGATCTCCACCTACTGGTGAGTTTATATATAGTACGTCATATTTTATTAATTTGTCCAAAAGGTGGGTCATTTCCACATCATATATAACTATAATATTTTACTGATTTGTCCATTTTGTCACTGTGCTAAAAGGGGCTGGTCGGAGGGAGGTTGTGCCTCACCTTGAGAGGAGGATAAGATTCCTGAAACTACCAGGTGTAGACCACTGCCAGTTTCCCAAGGTTGCTTGCACTCGACAAGTTGGCTTAATTTTGAAGGCAACCAAGGACATTACTGTTATTTGGGCCACCACTGGAGAGATCGTCGATATTCTGACTGGTGGGTTATATACACTTACCTGCACCACTATTCCACCAACTTCCATCCATGTTGTGCCACCATGTGTAAAAGTGTAACATTTTTGCAGTATTATCCATGTTTAATCTCACCCCGTTGGTCCCAGGTATTGTGGCAGTTGTGACCTCCTGAGATGTTGGCTCCAGCACCATGCCCGGTTCAAACGACAGTCTCCTCCAGTCGGTGAGTTTATATGTACCACGTCATGTTTTATTGATTCGTCCAGCATGTTGGTTATCTCCACTTCATATATAATTGTAATCTTTTATTGATTTGTCCATTTTGTCATAGTGTGAAAAGGGGCTGGGCGGAGGGAGGCCATGCCTCAACCTTGGTGCAGGGTAAGATTCCCGAAACTACCGGATGTACACGCCTGCCATTTTCCCAGGCTTCTTTTGCCCCGCCCGGGTGGGATTGTTTTGGTGGCAACCAGTGGGACTGTTTGTATCCGGGCCACGGCTACGGAGCTCGTCAATATCCTCACCGATGTGGTATATACACTTACCTGCACCTCGCTTCCACCAACTTTCGTCCTTTTTGTCCCACCATGTGTAGATGTGTAACCTATGGGTGGTATTTTCCATGTTTTCTCTAAGGGCAGTTGGTTTAGGACATTCCCTACCATTGTGGCAGTTGTGACCTCACGAGATGTCGGCTCCTGCACCATGTCCGATTCACACAACGGGCTCCTCTAGCTGGTGAGTTTATATACACTATGTCATATTTTATTTATTTATCCAACTGGTGGGTTATCTCTATTCCATATATAGTTGTAACATTTTATTGAGTTCTTTTCAAAATGTGAAAAGGGGCAGGGGAAGGGAGGCTGCGCCTCACCCCGAGCAAAGTCTAAGATTCCCAAAACTAACCGGTATACACGCCTGCCACTTTCCTGCGGCTGCTTGACCCGTACTATATGGTTCATCTTGGAGGCAACCAGGAACCCTACCGTTATAAGAACCACCGCTATCGAGCTCGTCGATATCCTCACCGATGTGGTATATATAGTTACACACACCTCGATTCCGCCAACTTTTGTCCTTACTGTGCCACCATGTGTAGATGTGTGACATTTGTGTGGTATTCTCCATGTTTTCTGTCAGGGACGTTGGTTAGAGACATTCCCTAGCATTGTGCTAGTTGTGGCCTCCCGAGATGTCGGCTCCAGTACCATGCCCGGTACACATGACGGGATCCTCCAGCGGGTTAGTTTATTTACAATTTGTCACATTTTTTTATTTATCCAGCTTGTACTTGAGGACACATAAACATTGCATCGCAGATGACGTTCGTTTATGTTGCATCGACGTAACACATGCAAGAAGAATTTCGTCTATACTATTGAACAGCAGGTGCATGCACTTTTCTATTTTGTGATGAAAGCTCCCAGCAGCAGGTGTGTGGGAAACCTCATCAACCTAGGAGTATATATTTCTGAACTAGGCAATAATTGATTCACATGTGCACACACACAGGTCCTGTTCGAAGGAGAACGATCATATTCGTTCCCAGAACAACATCCTCAAGGCTGAGAACACCGAGCTCCGGAAGAGGCTTCTTGCAAGGACATGCTTCCCGTGCCTTTGCCTGACGGCTCCCCCGAGTCTGTCCTAATGTTGACTAAAAATGAAATCTCTGTCACTATTTCACGTCTGAATTATGAATATCCTAGAGTAGAATCACTTACAGAGTTCCACATCTCTACTTGTCTTAAAATATGTGCAATAATGTTATGTTTTGGTTCATTTTATATTTGCAGTCCCAGATATATCTAAGATATATTTGGAATATCTCAAAAGGTTGAAATAGTTTGATTAAACCATCTATTGTAGATCTTTCTTGCTCTTTTAGAAAACATGAATTCTTAGTTAACGCTATTATCTAAGCTTAGTGTCCCATGCAACATGGTCATATACACGCTGCTATAGTAACCTAATCTCCCCCCCCCCCCGATTTTGTTCAACTTCCTTAGTGGACACTCGCTTCCAATCTAGGTACCGTAGCATGCCATTGCCGCACTCGCCTAATATTAAAATCGTAGTCTTTGTAGTAAATATTTCATTCAGCTTACAACAATAGTGGGTTTCTAACAAAATTACAACGATTGATACAATAGAAAAAGGAACAACCAAAATCAACCAGCTTTCACGGATATATGTGCAAACTTTGATAGCTTATTGGGCTAATCTCACACATGGCCCATGTCGGATGGCCCACTGGCCCACGCACGAGGGGAGAGGGGGCAGGGGGAGGGGAAGCCTATTTATACCCTTGGCTAGGGCAACCCTAGCCATCTTTCTATCTACCGCCGCCGCCGCTGCCTCCCTCGCGCATCATGCATCGCCGCCGCACCTCCTCTCCTCCATGCGACACCGTCCAGTCGGTCCCTTCCTTACCACCACCTGGTATCCATCAAGAGGCTCACCAACCTGGTCATGGATTTGGCACCGATCCGTGGCTACAAAATCCATGGCCGACAACTCAACGAGTCAAGCGCAATGGAGTTTCATCCGGCTTTCCGTGCTTCCTCACCTTGCTTCGCCCCCATGATGCAATCTTTGTCATCGACATCAATGGATCCACCACCCAACGTGAGATCATCGCCCATCGATGTAGCTTGTAATCAATCACATGAGGCGACTGGGTGCCACGTCACCATGGCGTTAGTGCAGCCTGTCATCCACCATAGGAGGACAAAGAGCACCGTCATGCATCCACTAACGGTATCAAAGTTATCAAATAACTATGAAAATTTATATGTGACCATGTGTGAGATTAGCCAAATAAGCTATCAAAGTTTGATAGCTTATATGTCCAAACTTTGATAGCTTATTGGTCTAATCTCGTATCCCCCGGTATGTCCGGGGAGACGTGTCATCATGGGATTGGCAAAGGGAGTGTCGGGGTTCTCCGGGAGGCGATAGGCAACACCGGATTAGGACATAAATATCTGATGTCTTAATGGCCACTTAGGTTAGTTAGTTTCATAGGTTTCTATTTTAGAAAGATTTCCAATTCTTCCAATAAATGACCAACCTTGTCCCTGCCTAGCCGAGTAATTGCTGAATCCTCTTCAATCCACAGCCCCCTCCATCAGCTCCCATCCATTACGTAATCAAACCCAAGTGTGGACGTGATAAGTACACATAACATGCGAGTGCGTATATAGACTAGTGTCATCCAAAATCGTGGCAAGGAAAATGTGCCAAAAATTGCTTCCACGCTTGGGTTAATAACACAGTTCATTGATAAATAGGATGGTAGAGGCCACTAAGGCATGAAGTTTTCACACAGTGGCCATTAAGGAAACTGACTTTCTTCGATTAATAATAATGAAATTGAATTTCTTTATAACAAAAGAGGAACATATGTGTTTTGGATGGCCACCAACGAATGTCCCCTTTCTATTTTTCAATGGCTTAGTCTGCACATTTTATTGAATAAGTTTTGTAGAATAATCAAATGCATTTTATTGAATAACTATTGAACAGCAAGTGCATGCATTTTTCTATTTTGTGATGGTCATTTCACCTGTTACTTAACACCGTTAAGTGCTAGAATGGTGGGAAGGGCCTAAAAGGAAACTAAATTTTGTTTTGAGGCCAAATAGGGAACTTAAAGAAAATTGGGCCAAGAAAGGAACCAGCAACTTTAAGGAGGCCAAGAAAGGAACCAGCAACTTCAAGGAGGCGAAGAAAGGAATTTTCTCTAAAGGAATTTTCAACCGAAACTGCTTTATTTACATTTGTCATGTGTAATTCAAGAACACTAAATGTTTTATATGTATAGAAAAAATGAGGTGCATATAACCGCATGCTAAGCATTGATTTGCGTGGCAAAAGAATAACAACCTGCTAGTGATGGCAATGAAATATGAATGTGCAAACATCTCTGTGCATAGAAAACAGTACATACGTTAAATTTATATTGCCTAGCTACGTCAAGTGGTTGGTCTTCTACAAGAAGATTCTAATTTCACTATCTTGTTAAGTGTATGAAAATAACATCAATATTCTTCAACTATTCATGATCTCCTGCATTATATGCATATATCACCGGTTCCTGGAATCAAAAGCGTGAACAAAGACATTGAACATCTGCAAGATTCTTCAACTATTCATGATCTCCTTAAACATTATTAGAAGATGAGAGAGAGATATTGATTATTTTTGAAATATATGTTAATGGTGTGTAATTATAAAAATATATAGGGGTATTTTAGTCTACTTTATGTAATGGCAGTGGTGGTCAATTTCTTGCTTCTTTTTTCTTCTGATTAATACGATAATTTCTAGGCCTTGAGCACAGACTAGGTGGCTCCTCTGTTGTTCAAAATATATAACTGATGCAATTACTCATGTATATTTTATTTGTTCCAGTTGATTGAGAAATATCGATCAATATCCCAAATGCGATGATCCCATTGAGTTTGATATTGCAGATGAATGTTGAGCTTTGGGTGCAGTCACCACACATACCGAACTTCAGCGTTCCGTTTCTAAGGTTTACCAAGATGGGAGACAATGGGCAGAGGAGTGGGCTGTGGTGGATTTGTCCATTGACAACATCCTTGCAGATGTGTCTATTGACACTCCTCTCTATCTCTCTCTCTCTCGTCTCTCTCTCTCGACACACACACATACACACACACACGAAAGATTCACACACAAAGACACACACACACGTCTGCATCACCCAGCGCACCGACGCCCACAACCGGTGGGCGCGGCTTCTCTGGCAGCGCGGCGCTCCCCATCTCCGCGACACAAGTGGAGGCAGCCTTCTCCGGCGATACACACATAGAGAAACACACACGGATACGTCTGCATCACCCAGCCCACCGACGCCCACAATCGATTGGCACGGCTTCTCTAGCGGCTCGACGGTCCCCATCTTCGCGGCATGAGTGGAAGCGGCCTTCTCGGGCGGGCTGGCAAGAGCGGGTGCGTCCGGCCGGCTGCCTTCTCCGGTGTGGTGGCACCAGCGAGTGTGGTCAGATCTGGCCACCCTCCTTCTCCGGCGTGAGTGGGGTCGGTGCGACGGTGGTGGGCATGCCGCCCACGGTGCTGCGTGGGCCCTCCTGAGCTCGCGTTTTCGTATTTGAGCTATAGCCGTGGGTCATTTTGGATCATAGAAAACCTGCTGCTACAGCTGCTTATTTTTGGCATCGCAAGTGTAGTGGCAGGCCATCTCACCCACTGCTACAGTAGATGATTATACTAGTGTTTGGGGCAGGAAAAAAATACTAGTTTGGAGTTCCTACAGGAGCCACTGCACCTACCCTCGGCTATCAACTTCGTCATCCTCTTCGGCCACTACATCAACTTGATGCCTGCACATCCACGACCCCGCGACACCTTCGTAGTGACTCTTGATGGCTTCCTGCTGCCATCCGAATAAGGTGCTCCACCGTTCTTCACCGAGCCTCCACGAGATGAGTGTCTTCTCCACTTCGACTTTGGAGTTCCACGCATGTTCATTGCTGCTCCTGGCATTCCTGCTGTGATTGGCTCCTCTACTACACCAACTGCCTACCACCGCGCTACATCGAGGCGATCTTGGGAGCTTGAGCTACGCTGTTTTCTTCGACGTCAACCGCACAAGGGATAACAAACTCACCGACTTCATCCTCGGCAACTTCACGGTCTTCATCAAGCTTCGGTGAACTCTTCACCCTGCAATTCCGGCGATTGCGGCTCATGGAAGAGGCCTCCGGCAAGGACATACTTCCCGTGCCTTTGCACGACGCCCGCCCCCGAGTCTATGCTAACGTTGACTAAAAATGAGATCTCTGTCATCTGTTTCACGTCGGAATTATGAATATCCTAGAGTAGAATCACTTACACAGTTCCACATCTCTACTTGTCTTAAAATATGTGCAATAATGTTATGTTTTGGTTCATTTTATATTTGGAGTCCCGATATATCTAAGATATATTTGGAATATCACAAAAGGTTGAAATAGTTTGATTAAACCATCTATTGTAGATCTTTCTTGCTCTTTTAGAAAACATGAATTCTTAGTTAACGCTAGTATCTAGGCTTAGTGTCCATGCAACATGGCCATATACACGCTGCTATAGTAAACCTAATCTCCCCTCCCCCTCCCTCCCCCCCGATTTTGTTCAATTTCCATAGTGGCATTGTTTCCAATCTAGGTAGCGTACCATGCCATTGCCCCACTCACCTAATATTAAAATCGTAGTCTTTCTACTAAATATTTCATCCAACTTACAAAAATAGTGGGTTTCTAAAAAAATTACAACAATTGATACAACAGAAAAAGGAACAACCAAAATCAACCAGACTTTCACGGATATAAGTGCAAAGTTTGATAGCTTATTGGGCTAATCTCTCAAATGGCCCATGTGAGATGGCCCACCGGCCCACGTACGAGAGGGAGAGGGGGAGGGGGAGGGGAAGCCTATTTATACCCTTGGCTAGGGCAACCCTAGCCATCTTTCTATCAACCGCCGCCGCCGCCTCCCTCGCGCATCATGCATCGCCGCCGCACCTCCTCTCCTCCATGCGACACCGTCAAGTCAGCCCCTTTGTTACCACCAGCTAGTCTCCATCAAGAGCCTCACCAACCCGGTCATGGATTTGGCACCGATCTGTGGCTACAAAATCCATTGCTGGCAACCCAGACGATCAGGCGCAATGGAGTTTCATCCGGCTTTCCGTGCTTCCTCACCTTGCTTCACCCCCATTATGCGGTCTTTCTCGTCGACATCAATGGATCCACCACCCAACATGAGATTGTTGCCCATCGATGTAACTTGTAATCAACAACACGAGGCGACCGGGTGCCATGTCACCATGGCGTCGGTGCAGCCTATCTTCCACCATAGGAGGACTCATGCATCCACCAACGGAGAGATGACACCACCGGTAGTGTCGTATAGCCCTGGTATGTCCGGGGAGACGTGTCATCATGGGATTGGCAAAGGTAGTGTCGGGGTTCTCTAGGAGGCGATAGGCTACACCAGATTAGGACATAAATATTTGATGTCTTAATGGCCACTTAGGTTAGTTAGTTTCATAGGTTTCTGTTTTAGAAAGATTTCCAATTCTTCCAATAAATGACCAACCTTGTCCCTGCCTAGCCGAGTAACTCGTTGAATCCTCTTCAATCCACAGCCCCCTCCATCAGCTTCCATCCATTACATAATCAAACCCAAGTGTGGACGTGATAAGTACACATAACATGCGAGTGCGTATATAGACTAGTGTCGTCCAAAATCGTGGCACGGAAAATGTGCCAAAAATTGCTTCCACGCTCGGGTTAATAACACAGATCATTGATAAATAGGATGGTAGAGGCCACTAAGGCATGAAGTTTTAACACAGTGGCCATTAAGGAAACTGACTTTCTTCGATGAATAATACTGAAATTGAATTCCTTTATAACAAAAAAGGAACATATGTGTTTTGGATGGCCACCAATGAATGACCCCTTTCTGTTTTTCCATGGCTTAGTATGCACATTTTATTGAATAAATTTTGTAGAATAATCAAGTGCATTTTATTGAATAACTATTGAACAGCAAGTGCATGCATTTTTCTATTTCGTGATCAAAGCTCCCAGCAGCAGGCGGGTGGGAAACCTCATCAACCTAGTACGAGTATATATTTCTGAACTAAGCAATAATTGATTCACATGTGCAGGTGAGGTCCTGCATATTCGTGCCCAGAACGACATCCTCAAGGCTGAGAACACCGAGCTCCGGAAGAGGCTTTTGGAGAGGACATGCTTCCCATGCCTTTGCCCGACGGCTTGCCCCCCCCCGCGAGTTGTTGACGGAGAAGCGGTGCCTCATCAGCGAGAACACAAGGCTCAAGGAGGTGATCATGCACACTAGAGCCAACCTCAACGAGCTCTCTAGCGGTGCTCCGCTTCCCCTACAGGTGGCACCCATCGGCCGAGACCGTGTAACGCTGCTCCTCCAGCACGAGGAACTAGCCATGAAGGAATTCAAGGCACTTGCCACTACCGACAAACCCATGTGGCAGCCAGCTGAAGACGGGGAGGTGCTGAACTAACAGCTGTACATGCCTGCCACTTTCCCGAGGCTGCTTGCGCCCGCCCAGCTAGGTTCATCTCGGAGGGGACCAGGAAACTGCCGTTATGTGAGCAACCGCTGCAGAGCTCTTCGATATCCTCACCGATGTGGTATATACACTTACCCACACCACCATTCGAGTACCTTTCGTCATTGTTGTGCCACCTTGTGTAGATGTGTGACATCTATGTGTATCATTCATGTTTTCTCTTAGGGCCGTTAGTCCAAGACTTTCCATATCATTGTGGTATGTTAACTCAAGCACCATGCCCGGCTCACATGACGGGCTCCTCCAGCTGGTGAGTTTATAGATACTACCTCGTATTTTATTGACTTGTCTAGGTGGTAGGTTATCTCCACTTCATACATAATTCTAATATTTTATTGATTTTCCATTTTTTCGCAGTGTGAAAAAGGTTGTGGGTAGAGGCAAACCATGCCTCAACCTCGGCGGAAGGTAAGATTCTATGAACTACCGGGTATACGCGTATCGGACTTTCCCGACGCCCTTGCTTGCTCTCTGCCCAATTGGGTACGTCTCGGAGGTGACTAGGAAAACTGTCGTTATCCGGAACACCGTTGTAGAGCTCGTTGATATCCTCACTCATGTGTCATATACACTTACCCGCACCATGATTCAACCAACTTTCGTCCTTGTTGTGCCATCATGTGCACATGTGTAACCTTTGTGTCGTATTCTCCATGTTTTCTCTCAAGGCCGTTGGTCCAAAACATTTTCTAACATTGTGGCAGTTGTGACCACCGGAAGATGTCAGCTCGAGCACCATGCTTGGTTCACACGACGGTCTCCTCCATCTCGTGAGTTCATATGTATTCCTCATCGTATTTTATTGATTGTCCAGCTAGTGGGTTATGTATACTTCATATATAATTGTAATATTTCATTGATTTTTTTCTCTTTGTCATAGTGTGAAAAGGGGTGGGCGAGAGGGAGGCCGCGCCTCACCTTGGGTGGAGGGGAAGATTGCTAAACCTACAAGGAGCACACTTCTACCACTTTCGCGAGAATGCTTGTGCCCCGCCCAGCTTGGTTCGTCTCGGAGACGATGAGGGACACTGCCATTGTCTAGGCCACCGCCACGGAGCTCATTGATATCCTTACTAATGTGGTATGTACACTTACCCACACCAAGATTCTGCCCACTTTTGTATTTCTTGTGCCACCATGTGTTGATGTGTAACATTTGTGAGGTATTCTCCATGTTATCTGTCTGGGGTGTTGGTCCAAGGCATTCCTTGGCATTATAGCAGTTGTGACCTCCTCGGTTCTCGCTTGAGCACCATGACCGGTTCACATGACGAGATCTTCCAGCTGGTAAGTTTATATATACTATGTCATATTATATTTATTTATCCAACTAGTGGGTTATCTTCACTTCATATATAATTATAATATTTTATTTATTTGTCCATTTTGTTTTAGTGTGATAAGGGGTGCGTGCAGGAAGGTCGCACCTCACCCTAGGTAAACGGAATGATTCTCGGAACTATCAGGTGTACACGCCTACCACTTTCCCGAGGCTACTTGCGACCTGTCCGGCTGTGTTTGTTTTGTTGAAGCCAGATTTTGGATCTGGGTCCACCAATCAATGACATAGGTTATGAGTTATAATTTGTGATGGCGATTTAACCATTCAGTTGGGGTGTTTAGTCGATTGCTTATCACATTTAGATCTATCTAACATGGACTATTGCTTGTTAAATCTATTAGGTAAGATTAGATCTGAACCATGTTACCTTGCTAATTCCATTATTTCATATGCTCTACTTGTTCTAAATATTTTACTTCATGGATTATATTAAATTGTACATAAATTGGGAGACTAATCATTGAATATCTTTACTCCTGCTTGGAGTTAAGTAGATATCCCAGGCCAGCGTATGTCTCAAAGGGTTTAGGCGTCACTTCGTGCTTTTTTTTTCATCAACACGTTTTAGAGCAGACTAGGGACAATGACATTATCAGGGCCACAACTGCATAGCTCGTCGATATTCTCACTAATGTGGTACATACACTTACCAGCAACTCGATTACATCAACTTTTATCCTTGTTGTGCCACCATGTGTACATGTGTAGCATTTGTGTGGTATTCTCCATGTTTTCTCTCAAGGCCGTTGGTTCGAGACATTCCTCGGCACTGTGGCAGCTGTGACCTTCCAAGATGTCGGCTCCAAGCACGATGCCCTGTCCACACGACGAGGTCCTCGAGAAGGTGAGTTATATATACTACGTCATATTTTATTGATTTGTTGAGCTGGTGGCCTATCTCCACTTCATATATAATAGTAATATTTTAATGATTTGTCCATTTTGTCATGTGAATTTTTTTTGTTTGATCAATGATATTTTCATGGCTAATATAAGCAACCAAACTATTGGTAATTCTGTTCCGTGTTATATTAATTTATTTTTGTTATTTTATATACCATTAAGATTTTCTTGAGTTTAATTTCTGCAATGATGGATAAATTTACATATCTGTGTTTTCTACTAATTTTTGTAATGGTAATGATGGGTAAATTTGACAACAATACAATAGTATTAAGCTTATTCTCTCTATGGCGGTTGGTTTGTATATTAAAACCATATGTAGTGCAGTTTTGATATCATTTCAGTATTTTTCCTTTATCATCCAACAAGATTATAATATGAAGTTGAAAAGAAAGCATATTCAGTGTTGCAGTAAAAATATCTCTATTGGACTATACTATCTTCTTGTATCTAGTTATACATTTACCATGCGTACTATATATCATCAACAGATTATAGCACTAATACAGTGTAATAATTTATGTCTCACAAAAAGTTAGTTGTCGGTACAAAAGTCGTTCTTTCAACCGAACTGCTTTATTTACATTTTTCATGTGTAATTCAAGAACACAAAATGTTTTATATGTATAGAAACAATGAGGTGCATATAACCGCATGCTAAGCATTGATTTGCATGGGAAAAGAATAACAACCTGCTAGTGATGGCAATGAAATATGAATGTGCAAACATCTCTGTGCATAGGAAACAGTACATACGTTAAATTTATATTGCCTAGCTACTTCAAGTGGTTGGTCTTCTACAAGAAGATTTTAATTTGACTGTCTTGTTAAGTGTATGAAAATTACATCAAGATTCTTCAGCTATTCATGATCTCCTGCATTATATGCATATATCACTGGTTCCTGGAATCAACAGCGTGAACAAAGACATTGAACATCTGCAAGATTTTTTTGAAATATATGTTAATGGTGTGTAATTATAAAAATATATAGGGGTATTTTAGTCTACTTTATGTAATGGCAGTGGTGGTAAATTTCTTGCTTCTTTTTTCTTCTGATTAATAAGATAATTTCTAGGCCTTGAGCACAGACTAGGTGGCTGCTCTGTTTTTCAAAATATATAATTGATGCAATTACTCATGTCTATTTTATTTGTTCAAGTTAATTGAGAAATATCGATCAATATCCCAAATGGGATGATCCCACTGAGTTTGATATTGCATATGAATGTTGAGCTTTGGGTGCAGTCACCACACATATCGAACTTCAGCGCTCTGTTTCCGAGGTTTACCAAGATGGTAGACAACGAGCAGAGGAGTGGGCTGTGGTGGATGTGTCCATTGACAACATCTTTGCAGATGTGTCCATTGACACTCCTCTCTATCTCTCTCTATCTCTATGACACACACACACACACACAAAGATGCACACACAAACAAACACACACACACGCGCATCCGCATCAACCAATGCAGCGACGCCCACAACCGATGGGTGCGGCTTCTCCGGCAGCTCGGCGCTCCCCATCTCCGCGACACAAGTGGAGGCAGCCTTCTCCGGCGATACGGACATATATAGAGAAACACACACGAGACACGTCTTCATCACCCAGCCCACCGATGCCCACAATCGGTTGGCGCGGCTTCTCCGGCTGCTCGGCTCTCCCCATCTCCGCGGCATGAGTGGAAGCGACCTTCTCGGGCGGGTTGGCAAGAGCGGGTGCGGCCGGCTGGCTGCCTTCTCCAGTGTGGCGGCACCAACGAGTGTGGTCAGATCTGGCCACCCTCCTTCTCCGGCGTGCGTGGGGTCGGTGCGACAGCGGCCACCTCTTCGACCACTACATCGACTTGATGGCTGCACGTCCACGACCCCGCGACACCTTCGTAGTAACTCTTGATGGCTTCTTGCTGCCATCCGAATCGGGTGCTCCACCGTTCTTCACCGAGCCTCCACGAGATGAGTGTCTTCTCCACTTCGACTTTGGAGTTCCACGCATGTTCATTGCTGCTCCCGGCACTCCTGCTGTGATTGGCTCCTCTACTACACCGATCGCCTACCACAGCTTGGGAGCTTGAGCTACGTTGTTTTCTTCAACGTCGACCGCAGCTTCCTCTTCGTCGCACCTTGCTGGCTGTCACCCTCGCTCCAGGAGAACGGGTGATGAGTCGCAGTATGTGCCACCAGCTACCGATCGTCATCGGCAACAACACCTTCGTCATCGACGTCCGCACGACCGACCTGCCGGATGGTGTTGACTTCGTCCTTGGGACGCCATGGCTGGCCTCTCTAGGACCGGTCATGATGGATTTCGCCTCCTTGAGCATGTCCTTCTTCATCGACGGTCGCTACGTGCTCTTGGTAGGCGACGGTTCGGTGCTTCATCAACAGCCCGTCGGCTCCTTCTCCACCAAGGGCGCCTCTTGCGCTCCCTCCTCCACAGGTGGCTATTGCTATCATGGGAGGTCCCCGCTGCGTCACCTACATCATCTACTTGCTTCACGGCGATGCGGATCTCTACAACATTCCGTGCGACGACGTCCTCACCGATCCGGAGTTGTCCTTCCTCGCGGGACACATCTCGAGCAATGATCTCGCACCCGCTTGGAGCTTTCACGACGGCCTCATCTTCTTTCATAGGCGTCTCTACATCGCGGCTTCATTAGCTTGCCTCCACCGTGTCCCGGCTGCTCTCCTTCAACATGGCGAGGAGGCCTTGCTTCGTCGGATTGTGGTGGCCTTCCGCGGTCCTCCTCAACATGCGCCATGCCTCCCTCATGGCGTGCTACTTCTTCAGGAGCTCCCGACGTCCAGCATACCAACCGTGGATGTTCGCTTTGTAGACTTGGCCGGCCATGAGCTTCTTCAAGTTCGGCGCGTGGCATTTGGAGTTCCTACATGAGCCATTGCACCTACCTCGGCTATCAACTTCGGCATCCTCTTGGGCCACTCCATCGACTTGATGGTTGCACGTCCACGACCCCGTGACACCTTCGTAGTGACTCTTGATGGCTTCCTCGCTGCCATCCGAACAAGGTGCTCCACCGTTCTTATTTATCAATTAGGAGAGATCGGTTTGAGTTTATGGAAGTTTGGAGATTAATTAGGAAAGTTCAGATTGTGTTGGGATAGGATTCTAGTTTGAGTTTGCTTAGTAGTCAAGAAAAGTCCCTCATATAATGAGGGCAATTGTAATCGACCTCTCCAAAAGAACATAGTAGGGATAATTCCCATCTACTTTCAGCCTCCCTGCGCCTCTCTCTCTCTCTCTCTCTCTCTCTCTCTCTCTCTCTCTCTCTTGCACCAGCCCTACCGCACACCACTTCCACCCTAGCCGTCGGCCACCATTGTGGCCTAAACCCTAGCCCCAACTATTGCTCATAACACTACTCGTCGGATTTTTGTTTAGTAGCTAATTTCAGAGTTAAGAAGTCAAAACTGAGTAGTACTTCATAACAACAGTTATAGAGGATTTCACAACCTTTCCAATGAATATTTATACGCGATGTTTCCATGAGAATTGAAGGGGATACGGCTGATCGAATATGTCTGTCGGGTCGAAGTGCCGACTCGATTGTTTTTAGACTAGACATATTAGCAGTTTGATCTTATTTTCGGTGTTTTAGAGATAGAATCCGAGTAGTCCCAAAAAACGAATCTCATCGCTGGCTCCAGCCGCAAAGGAATCTCATCCGGTTGTATGTGCTTCCTCACCTTGCTTCACCCCCATGTCGTAGTTCTCGCCACGACGGTAATGAATCCACCACCCAACGTAAGGTCATCACCCATTGATATAGCTTGCCATCAATCACATGAGGCGATCAGGTGCCACATCACCATGGCATGTGTGGCCTGTCCTCCACCATAGGAGGACAGAGAGCATCTGCCATGCTACCACCAATGCAGAGCTGACATCACTAGGTGTGTCGTATGGCCCTGGTACATCCGGGGAGTCATGTCTGCTTTTTGGCATTGTTTGGCATTGACAAAGGGAGAGTCGGGGCTCTCTCGGGAGATGATAGGCTACACCTGATTAGGACATAAATATTTTATGTTTTAGTGGAAGGAAGAGGGTCCAGCAATTATTCAATTTGATTACGCAATGAATGGGAACATCTGTGTTTTTTTTTATGGCCACAAATGAATTTCCCCTTCTCGTATTTGAGCTGCTTAGTCTGCACATTTTATTGCATAAATTTAGTAGAATAGTCTATGGGTCGTATTTATGAAACAAATCTAGCCGAGCTTAGGGCCTGTTATTTTGGCACGGTTTACTCCGGATTCAGCTTCTCCAATTGTAGCATTGCAGCAGTGCTATTCGGACACTATAGCGCAAGGACATTTTTTTCTCTATTATTTCGGATGATCGAACAGCAAATGCATGCATTTTTCTATTTTTTGATTCAAGCTCCCAGCTGCAGGTGTGTGGGAAACCTCATCTACTAGGAGTACATATTTCTATTGATTCACATGTGCAAGTGGGGTTGTGTTCGGAGGAGAACGAGCATATTCATGCCCGGAACCACATCCTCGAGGCTGAGAACATTGAGCTCCGCAAGAGGCTTCGGAGACGACATGCACGCTTCCCGGGCCATTTCCGATGGCTCCTCCAATGCTGTTGACGGAGAAGTAGTGCATCATCATCGAGAACACAAAGCTCATGGAGGAGATCATGCGCACCGAAGCCAACCTCAATGAGCTCTCCCGTGGCGCTCCGCTTCCCTCCCGGTGCCATCCATCTTCCGAGACTATGTAGCCCTGCTCCTCCAAGCACGGGGAACGCACCATCGGAGAATTATTGCTATGGACACTACTGTTATCCGGGCCACCGCTACATAGCTCGTCGGTATCCTCACTGGTGTGTTATATACACTTACAGTACCACTATTCCACTAACTTTGGTCCTTGTTGTGCCACCATGTGTAAATGTATAACATTTGTGTGGTATTCTACGTGTTTTCTCTCGGGTCCGTTGGTATGAGACATTCCCAAGCATTGTGGCAGATGTGACCTCCCGAAATGTTGCCTCCTCTCGCTAGCGAGTTTCTATGTACTACGTCATGTGTTTTTGGGCTGTCGAGCAGGTGGGTTATCTCCACTTCATATTTAATTGTAATATTTTATTGTTTAGTCCATTTTGTCACAGCGTGAAAACGAGATGGGAAGAGGGAGGCCGTGCCTCAACCTCGGTGGAGGGTAAGATTCTAGAAACTACCAGGTCTACATGCCTACCATTCTCGCGAGGCTGCTTGCACCCCACTCGGCTGGGTTCGTTTCGGAGGCAACTAGGGAATCTGTTGTTATCTTTGGCTTCTTTTGCCCCGCTCGGCTGGGTTTGTTTTGGTGGCAACCGGTGGGACTCGCTTGTATCCGGGCCACGGCTACGGAGCTCGTCAATATCCTCACCGATGTGGTATATACACTTACCTGCACCTCCCTTCCACCAACTTTCGTTCTTTTTGTCCCACCATGTGTAGATGTGTAACCTTTGAGTGGTATTTTCCATGTTTTCTCTAAGGGCAGTTGGTTCGGGACATTCCCTAGCATTGTGGCACTTGTGACCTCACGAGATGTTGGCTCCTGCACCATGCCCGATTCACACAACGAGCTCCTCCAGCTGGTGAGTTTATATACACTATGTCATATTTTATTTATTTATCCAACTGGTGGGTTATCTCTATTTCATATATAATTGTAACATTTTATTGAGTTCTTTTCATAATGTGAAAAGGGGCAGGGGAAGGAGGCTACGCCTCACCCCGAGCAAAGTCTAAGATTCCCGAAACGAACCGGTATACACGCTCGCCACTTTCCCGACGTTGCTTGCCCCGTCCTACAGGGTTCATCTTGGAGGCAACTAGGAACCCTACCGTTATAAGCACCACCGTTGTAGCGCTCATCGATATCCTCACCGATGTGGTATATACTCGTTACGCGCACCTCGATTCCACCAACTTTGTCCTTATTGTGCCACCATGTGTAGATGTGTGACATTTGTGTGGTATTCTCCGTGTTTTCCCTCAGCGCCATTGATTCGAGACATTCCCTAGCATTGTGCCGGTTGTGGCCTCCCGAGATGTCGGCTCCAGTACCATGCCCGATTCACATGACGGGATCCTCCAGTGGGTTAGTTTATATACAATTTGTCACATTTTTTTATTTATCCAGCCGGTCGGCTATCTCAACTTGATATATAATTGTAATACATTATTGATTTGTACATTTTGTCATAGTGTGACAAGGGGATAGGCAATGGGAGGTCGCGCCTCACCCCGGGCATAGGGTAAGATTAAGTACCGGATGTACACGCCTGCTACTTTCCCATGGCTGCTTGCACCCCACCCGGCTTGGTTTGTTTCGGAGGCAACCAGGGACACTATTGTTATATGGGCCACCGTTGCGAGCTCGTCGATATCCTCACCGATGTGTTATACACACTTACCCGCACCACTTTTCCACTAACTATCGTTCTTGTTGTTCCACCATGTGTAAATGTCTAAAATTTATGTGGCATTCTCCATGTTTTCTCTAGGGTCGTTCAGTCCGAGACATTCCCGAGCATTGTGGCAGTTGTGACCTCTCAAGATGTGGGCTCCAGGCACCATGCCCGGTTCACATGACGGCCTCCTCGAGTTGGTTAGTTATAGGTAGTACGTCGTATTTTATTGATTTGTCCGGCAGGTGGGTTATCTCCACTTCATATGTAATTGTAATATTTTATTGATTTGTACATTTTGTCACGAGTGAAAAGGGGATGGGCGGAGGGAGGCCGTGTCTCACCATCGTAGGAGAGTAAGATTCCCGAAACTACTAGGTGTACACGCCTGCCACTTTCCCGACTTCTTGTGCCCCGCCCGGCTGGGTTTGTTTCGGAGGCAACCATTGGGACTACCGGTATATGGGCCATGGCTACTGAGCTTGTTGATATCCTCACCGATGTGGTCTATACACTTACCCGCACCTCGATTCCACCAACTTTCATCCTTGTTGCCACCATGAGTAGATGTCTAACATTTGGGTGGTATTCTCCATGTTTCCTCTAAGGGCCGTTTGTTCAAGACATTCCCTGGCATTGTGGTAGTTGTGACCTCTCAAGATGTCGGCTCCAGCACTGGTTGCATCATAATATTTTAAAATGTGAAGGCTTCTTATTACAAGATCTAGCTGGTATCTCTTTTCCATTTTCTTTTTTGTGATACTGATTGGTTATTGAGTAGAAACGTCTTGCTTAATTCGAAAGAGAAGTTGTTTGTTATATTTAACAGAGCCATAGCATGTGCATTTGACTATATTTACTTCGATCTAGTAATAATGTCATACTTAAATTTCCAGCCTGACTTGTGTGTGGATTTAATTGAAGTTGTGATTAATACAAACTAGATAGATAGATAAATTGGTTGACCGGCTAATCTTTTTACGCAAATCTTTCCCCAAATCCTGTCGTATCACCGATTTGATGGAATTCTACGTAGCAAACATTGTTTTTCTCGGTCAGTGAATAGAATAACTTGTTTACAACTTGGAATATTTGCATCATTGTGATAATCTTATAAACAAAAAGGAAGGATTGACTCTTGACGAATGACCTGGCATTTTATATAGCACTAACTGGGAGATTAGCTTGTACTTGAGGACACATAAACATTGCATCGCAGATGACGTTCGTTTATGTTGCATCGAGGTAACACGTGCAAGAAGAATTTCGTCCGTACTATTGAACAGCAAGTGCATGTACTTTTCTATTTCGTGATTAAAGCTCCCAACAGCAAGTGTGTGGGAAACCTCATCAACCTAGGAGTATATATTTCTGAAATAGGCAATAATTGAATCACATGTGCAGGTGAGGTCCTGTTCGGAGGAGAACGATCATATTCGTTCCGAGAACAACATCCTCAAGGCTGAGAACACCGAGCTCCGGAAGAGGCTTCGGAAAAGGACGTGCTTCCCATGCCTTTGCCTCGACGGCTTCCCCGAGTCTGTCCTACCGTTGACTAAAAATGAAATCTCTCTCATCTGTTTCACATCGGAATTATGAATATCCTAGAGTAGAATCACTTACACAGTTCCACAACTCTACTTGTCTTAAAATATGTGCAATAATGTTATGTTTAGGTCCTTTTTATATTTGGAGT
Organism: Chloris gayana; assembly: GCA_031894775.1. NCBI lineage: Eukaryota > Viridiplantae > Streptophyta > Magnoliopsida > Poales > Poaceae > Chloris > Chloris gayana. Next base: position 80,095 of record JAUNZO010000981.1, on the reverse strand, counting down.
CCCACATATATCTAAGATATATTTGGAACATCTCAAAAAGGTTGAAATAGTTTCATTAAACCATCTATTGTAGATCTTTCTTGCTCTTTTAGAAAACATGAATAGTGGGTTTCTAACAAAATTTCATTAAAATCGTAGTCTTTGTACTAAATATTTCATTCAACTTACAACAATAGTGGGTTTCTAACAAAATTACAACGATTGATACAACAGAAAAAGGAACAACCAAAATCAACCAGCTTTCACGGATATTTGTGCAAACTTTGATACCTTATTGGGCTAATCTCTCACACGGCCCATGTGAGATGGCCCACCGGCCCATGCACGGAGCGAGAGAGGGGGAGGGGGAGGGGGAAGCCTATTTATACCCTTGGCTAGGGCAACCCTAGCCATCTTTCTATCTACCGCCGCCGCCGCCACCTCCCCTCGAGCATCATGCATCGCCGCCGCACCTCCTCTCCTCCATGCGACACCGTCGAGTCAGCCCCTTCCTTACCGCCGGCTAGTCTCCATCAAGAACCTCCCCACCCGGTCATGGATTTGGCACGGATCCGGTGGCTACAAAATCCATTGCTCGCAACCCAGCGATCGAGCGCAATGGAGATTCATCCGGCTCTCCGTTCTTCCTCACCTTGAATCGCCCCCATGACACGGTCTTTGTCGTCGACATCAATGGATCCACCACCCAACGTGAGATCATCGCCCATCGATGTAGCTTGTAATTAATCACACGAGGCGACCGGGTGCCACGTCACCATGGCATCGGTGCAGCCTGTCGTCCACCATAGGAGGACAAAGAGCATTGTCATGCATCCACCAACGGAGAGATGACACCACCGGTAGTGTTGTATGGCTCTGGTATGTCCGGGGAGACGTGTCATCATGGGATTGGCAAAGGGAAGGGAGTATCGGAGTTCTCCGGGAGGCGATAGGCTACACCAGATTAGGACATAAATATTTGATGTCTTAATGGCCACTTAGGTTAGTTAGTTTCATAGGTTTCTGTTTTAGACAGATTTCCAATTCTTCCAATAAATGACCAACCTTGTCCCTGTCATATTATATTTATTTATCCAACTAGTGGGTTATCTCCACTTCATACATAATTGTAATATTTTATTTATTTGTCTATTTTGTTATAGTGTGATAAGAGGGTGCGTGTGCAGGAAGGTCGCACCTCGCCCTCGGTGGACGGAATGATTCCCGGAACTACCGGTGTACACGCCTACCACTTTCCCGAGGCTACTTGCGACCTGCCTGGTTGTGTTCGTTTTGTTGAAGCCAGATTTTGCATCCGGGTCAACCGATCAATGACATAGGTTATGAGTTATAATTTGTTATGGCGATTTAACCTTTCAATTGGGGTGTTTAGTCGATTGCTTATCACATTTAGATCTATCTAACATGGACTATTGCTTGTTAAATCTATTGGGTAAGATTAGATCTGAACCATGTTACCTTGCTAATTACATTATTTCATATGCTCTACTTGTTCTAAATATTTTACTTCATGGATTATATTAAATTGTACATAAATTGGGGGACTAATCATTGAATATCTTTACTTGCCTATTTATACATGTGTGTGTGTGTGTGTGTGTGTGCCCATTTGCATGATTAGTTTGCTTTTAGTTGTATCATCAACTTTACGTATCAGGACCAATATATCAAGACAAATCTGAATGTTTCACTCATGTCCTGTTTTACTTTCATTACATGCTGATTTACTGAGTAACCGATAGCCGATACGCTTTATTCCATTCTTTACTTTCAATATTCGATCTGCGGCTACTTATCGGCCTATCTGTGCCAATAACCAAGAAATATTACACGCTCTACTTATCTTTGTTGGTTTGCAAGAAAACGAACCGGCATGACCCATGAATTTATCACCACGTTCCAAGGTTTTGCTCCTGCTTGGAGTTAAGCGGATATCCCGGGCCAGCGTGTCTCTCGGAGGGTTTAGGCGTCACTTCGCGCTTTTTTTCATCAACACGTTTTAGAGCAGACTAGGGACAATGACATTATCGGGGCCACAACTGCAAAGCTCGTCGATATCCTCACTAATGTGGTACATACACTTACCAGCACCTCGATTACATCAACTTTTTCCTTGTCTGTGCCACCATGTGTACATGTGTAGCATTTGTGTGGTATTCTCTATGTTTTCTCTCAAGGCCGTTGGTTCAAGACATTCCTCAGCACTCGTGGTAGCTGTGACCTTCCAAGATGTCGGCTCCAAGACCGCCCTGTTCACACGACGGACTCCTCGAGAAGGGGAGTTATACATACTACGTCATATTTTATTGATTTGTTGAGCTGGTGGGCTATCTCCACTTCATATATGATAGTAATATTTTAATAATTTGTCCATTTTGTCAAAGTGTGAATTTTTTTGTTTGATCAATAATATTTTCATGGCTAATATAAGCAACCAAACTAGTGGTAATGCTGTTCCGTGTTATATTAATTTATTTTTGTTATTTTATATACCATTAAGATTTCCTTGAGTTTAATTTCTGCAAAGAAAAATGGGAACCTTATAAATTTATATATCTGTGTTTTCTACTAATTTTTGTAATGGTAATGATGGGTAAATTTGACAACAATACAATAGTATTAAGCTTATTCTCTCTATGGCGGTTGGTTTGTATATTAAAACCATATGTAGTGCAATTTTGATATCATTTCAGTATTTTTCCTTTATCATCCAACAAGATTATAATATGAAGTTGAAAAGAAAGCATATTCAGTGTTGCACTAAAAATATCCCTGTTGGATTATACTATCTTCTTGTATCTAGTTATACATTTACCATGCTTACTAAATATCATTAAAGGATTATAGCACTAATACGAGTGCAAATAATAGAGAAAATTCCTTTCTTGGCTTCCTTAAAGTTGCTAGTTTCTTTCCTGGCCCATTTTTTTTAAGTTCCCTATTTGGCCTGAAAACCAAATTTGGTTCCCTTTTAGGCCCTTCCGTCCATTCTAGCATTTAACGGTGTTAAGTAACAGGTGAAATGACCATACTGCTCAAATTTTTGTTTTTCTTTATTTTTGTTGAGGTATTATTTATCAGTTCCATATAATTTGAGCTATATTTTTTATTTCATAATTTCGCCAAAATTCTGCATTATGTTTGCACATAAATCCACAACTTTTGCACCAAATGTACACATTATTGTGGGTGGAAATTTCAGCATCATCTTTTACATAATTTCAGCACTACACACGAGAACATAAGAATTTCAGCATCATTTTATAATAGGGGCAGTATGGTCATTTCACCTGTTACTTAACACCGTTAAGTGCTAGAATGGTCGGAAGGGCCTAAAAGGGAACTTAAAAAAATTGGACCAAGAAAGGAACCAGCAACTTTAAGGAGGCCAAGAAAGGAATTTTCTCTAAATAATATTATATCTCACAAAAAGTTATGTTGCCGGTACAAAAGTCGTTCTTTCAACCGAAACTGCTTTATTTACATTTGTCATGTGTAATTCAAGAACACAAAATGTTTTATATGTATAGAAACAATGAGGTGTATATACCCGCATGCTAAGCATTGATTTGCGTGGGAAAAGAATAACAACCTGCTAGTGATGGCAATGAAATATGAATGTGCAAACATCTCTCGTGCATAGGAAACAGTACATACGTTAAATTTATATTGCCTAGCTACTTCAAGTGATTGGTCTTCTACAAGAAGATTTTAATTTCACTGTCTTGTTAGGTGTGTGAAAATTACATCAAGATTCTTCAACTATTCATGATCTCCTGCATTATATGCATATATCACCGGTTCCTGGAATCAACAGCGTGAACAAAGACATTGAACATCTGCAAGATTCTTCAACTATTCATGATCTCCTTAAACATTATTAGAAGATGAGAGAGAGATATTGATTATTTTTGAAATATATGCTAATGGTGTGTAATTATAAAAATAGGGGTATTTTAGTCTACTTTATGTAATGGCAGTGGTGGTCAATTTCTTGCTTCTTTTTTCTTCTGATTAATAAGATTATTTCTAGGCCTTGAGCACAGACTAGGTGGCTCCTCTGTTGTTCAAAATATATAATTGATGCAATACTCATGTGTGTTTTATTTGTTCAAGTTAATTGAGAAATATCAATCAATATCCCAAATGGAATGATCCCATTGAGTTTGATATTGCAGATGAATGTTGAGCGTTGGGTGCAGTCACCACACATACCGAACTTCGGTGTTCCGTTTCGAGGTTTACCAAGATGGTAGACAATGGGCGGAGGAGTGGGATGTGGTGGATGTGTCCATTGACAACATCCTTGCGGATGTGTCCATTGACACTCCTCTCTCTCTCTCTCTCTCTCGACACACACACACATACACACACACAAAGATGCACACACAAAGACACACACACACACACGTCCGCAGCACCCGGCCCACCGACGCCCACAACCGGTGGGCGCAGCTTCTCGAGCAGCTCGGCGCTCCCCATCTCCGTGACACAAGTGGAGGCGGCCTTCACCGGCGATACACACACGGAGAAACACACACGGACACGTCCGCATCACCCGGCCCACCGACGCCCACAATCGGTTGGCGCGGCTTCTCCGGTGGCTCGGCGCTCCCCATCTCCGCGGCACGAGTGGAAGCGGCCTTCTCCGGCGAGTTGGCAAGAGCGGGTGCGGCCGGCCGGCCGCCTTCTCCGATGTGGTGACATCGGCGAGTGCGGTCGGATCCGGCCACCCTCCTTCTCCGGCGTGAGTGGGGTCGGTGCGACGACGGTGGAATGCCGCCGGCGGTGCTGCGTGGGCCCTCCTGAGCCCGCTTTTTCGTATTTGAGCTATAGCCATGGGTCATTTTGGATCGTTGAAAACCCGCTGCTACAGCCTACTTATTTTTGCCATCGCAAGTGTAGCGGCAGGCCACCTCACCCACTGCTACAGTAGATGATTCTAGTAGTATTTGCGGTAGGAAAAAAATACTAGTTTGACATCACATGTACGATTTATGCTTAGAAAATTGTATCATATCTATTATATATATATATACTATATTACACCCGGGTGTAGGATAGCTTATTCTACACCCTGGATCTAACCTACCGACCCAACCAGAGAAACCATCCTGGCCTCGGTCCGACTCAGCCAACCCAACCCCGCAAGCCGCGCTACTGGGCCCGCAGCTCCGTTTTGGGCGCGACCTGCTAATCGACCCGCAACCCACTACCCACATATAAAAGGCACCCGCACCCGTCCTTGGTCCCACCTGTCAGCCATTTTGCATCCCATCACCACAACGAGGTGCGGCTGCGAGCGCGGCGTGTTCCGGAGAGGCGGCGCGAGATGCGAGGCCGAAGCGCGGGCCAGCGAGTTCGCGCGTGAGTCGATCGGAGGCGCGGGCCGGCGACGAGGACCACCCCGAGCTTCCAGCTTCTGCGGCGGCGTTGAGACGTGGTGGGGCTAGGGTTCATGTAACCCTAACCCTAGCCACCATCGACGGTTGCAGGCGAGGCGGGCCACGCGGGAGAGGCTGGCGGTGCCTCCAACGAGGAGTTGACATGAGGTCACGCGGTGGAGCACGGGGTAGTGGAGATTCATTGACTCTGGACGCAGGAATTTGTGTGGTGCTCGTGGGATTCCATGGCGGAATAGCACTCATGGGATTCGAGGTGACGCGGAACTCTAGCAAGGCAACAAGGATCTCGGTGAGAACACTAGCTCCTCCGCAACCTCAACCGCGTCGTCCTGGACGACCTGGAGGCCTTAGAGGCCTCGGGTCCAGCATGCTTCTCTGCTTTGTAGAAACCTCGGTGGTGACCTCCCACAACCCGCGATCCAGGAGTCCCGACGCCTGTTCTGCATCCTTTTCCGTGAGTAACCACTCCCAAATCCCCTGCGCTTGACCTGTATTTTGTCTCAATGTGTGATGTCGTCATTTGGATGCATTAGTTTTTTATTTTTCTGGTGGCGTGGTGTTGTATTGATTAATTTTGCAGAAAATGTATGTTACTTGTCCTATGCGATAATTCCCCTATCCATTCTTGTTCACATGATTTTTGTACCAATACACTCCTCGATTTTGTTGCTTAACTAGGCTTTGCTTGCATGTCATAGGTAGTCACCACCTAACATTGGATAAACTAACTGTCTGTTATATCTATAAGAATTTGCTTTATTGATAAGCACTGCAGATGATGTGAGTGGTTGCAGCACGTTGAGGCATGCTGCTCCTCTAGGAGTTCCCTTATGGTAGATCAATGTTTCTGAATTTCTATGTGATTTATGTGATTAGCCAGTTACTAGTTGCAATCTATTCTTTGATGAAAATAACATTTGGTGTAAAACGTTGCATTGCAGGAAATTATACTTTTCTAATTTGATCTGATATCTGAGCTTTGTTTTGCGAGCAGATTTTTCACATCCACACCCTTGTAGTACTTCAGTAATTTTTTGCGTTGCGAATGATGCAACAATTACTTGGATTGCTTTATTCCACTACCAATTTCATTGCACGAGATATCAACACTCCCATAAGGTAATTTCCTTCCCTACTGTTTGAACTGCACACCTGAATTTTGTTTTGTAATGATGGCTAGTTCAGATGAGGTATATACGTGTGTTTTTTTTAGCAGCAGTACTTTTTGTGTTATCGAACCAGTAATTTTTAGATGTACTCTAGAAGTAATTTTCCTTCAATTACCAATAATTCATACTGCTTAGTAAGAGTAATACCTTCCCTATGTTGTAGTAAATTCATACTGCTGAGTAATTATTTTCAATTACCAAAAATTCATACTGCTCAGTAATGACTTCCCTGGATGTAGTAAATTCATACTGCTCAGTAATTGTTTTCAGTTACCAATAATTCATGACTCAGTAATTTCTATCGGTTACCAATAATTCATGTTGCTCAGTAATTCTTAGATGTAATTTAAAATTATGGGTTAGATTTTTTCTATTTATTTTGTTCGCCCTTTCATACAAATCCGATCACTTCCAATGATTTTGTTTATCAATCCATTCCGTTTTTTATGGTGGATTTGTGGTCTGATTTGAGCGTTTGCTCATGGTTCAATTGATGATTCATACAATGCCATTTGGTTTGAGAGGGATTTTTGTTGGATGTGGCACTTATGGTTGGTTTAGCAGGTTGCTCATGAGCAGAGGTGCATAGGACCTCACGTCTGTACGCAAATTGCTTCATCTGAGTGGGGAAACATTGTTGTGCTTAAGTGGTGACCACTCAGATACCTATTCTAGCATCCCATGATTTGAATTGGTGTTGTATTTTATTTTTGGGAGTTTTCTCCATGCATTGGGAAGGATTGCAGGGATATGATGCCCTTCAATTATTGCAGACGAAAGGTCGTTTGCCCCTCTGAGAGCTCCATTCTTTTTTTAGATATAGTGTTTTATGTCCTGGTTAGCTTCACTTTAGATCAAAATACCCAGGTTGAACCACTGCTATCAGCATTTTGCCCTGGTAGTTCGTTGCCACAAACCCCTAAAAAACCAACCCACTGGATGCCAACTGCCCATCCTCTTTTTCCTCTTGATCATTTGATGCTTCAGTAATTTTGTAATTATACAGTAGTTTACTTGATATCTTACTCGGTAATTTAAGCTTCAATCGTTCAATTATTCAGTAATTCTCTTGCTATCTCACATTAATTTTGGAAGCTTCAATAATTTGTCATTATTCATTAATTCTTCTGCTAGACTCAACTCTTGGTTTTCTTTGTCGTCTCTGCTCCAGTAATTTTATAGCTTTGATAATAGTTGAATATTTTGTAATTATTCTGCTACTTTACTCGGTAATTTAATTTAGCTATTCATTATTTCTCTTACTACCTTGCTCAATAATTTGTGATATATGATCTGGTTATTTGTATTTGTATTTGAAAATCTGTAGGGTTATGTATTTTTGTAGAAGATGCCTTTAAAATAATCTTTGTCATGCATTAGCTATAGATAAATTTTATGATATATGATCTGGTTATTTGTATATTTGTTTTTGAAAATCTATAGGGTTATGTGCCTTTGTAGAAGACGCGTTTAAAATAAATTTTGTCATGTATTACCTATAGAAAAATTTTGTGATGTATGATCTGGTTATTTGTATATTTGTTTTTTAAAATCTGTAGGGTTATGTGCCTTTGTAGAAGATGCGTTTAAAATAATTTGAAAACATATTGTAGTTTTTCCGTCTGATGGAAAACCATATAATCTTATTTTTTATATGTAAGTAGAAGTAACTCTCAGATTGCATGTTCGCTTATTTATACATTTCTCTTGGAGTTTTCTTAGCCTGACAAAAGAATCTTGTCTTCTAAAGGCTTGGAAACTTTGGAAAGTCGAGGAATGACACCAGCTGGTTCGTAGCCATAGAGAAAACGAGCATCAAATCAAATCAAATGATAGAAAGGCACGTTCAGGTGGCACTTTTCTGTCCATTTTATATGTGAAATCAGAATGGAGCATGTATCTTGTAGCATATATTTTGATGCAGGTTTACGGCCTAGAATTGAAAATAGTAGGTTTTACTTGAATGCAGAAACTTCTTGCTACTATCAACTGTATCTTTAGTAATTTTGTGCAACCTCTCCTGAGTTGTTCAGTAATTGGCACATCATATTCTGATTTTTCATGTGCCCTCAGTAAACAGCTTTTGCTAAACTCATACCCTCACTAAATTTTTATAGGACGTATTTTTGATGCAAAAATCCCTTGTTACTATCAACTCTATTTTCAGTAATTTTGTGAATTCCGTTATGAATCGTAATTTTGATCATACTAGGTGTTCAATAATTGTTGCATCCTATTCTGAATTTTCATGTGCCCTCGGTAATTGTTCAAGTTTTTGCTAAAATGATACCTCCAGTAACTTTATGTTCCCACTAATAAAGTTGTCCAACAATAATTTCACTTTTTCTCGGTATGCTGTGCAATGCTCAATAACTTCTACTTTTGCACTTGTGATGCTAGTGGGTTCACCGTGTTATGCTCAATATTTTTTTCATCTGCATTCTCAGTATTTTTTCACCCTGTTATGCTCATTATTGTTTTCTTCTTCTTTGATAAACTCCTATATGTAGTAATTTTGTATTTGCACTAATGAAGCCAACCACTAATGCTCAGTGATTTATCTGAAATGATCTTTCATTATTTTTACTTCGTAATTTGGAAGGGATCGCTGATTTGATTTTGGTTCGTTCGTTAGCCAACTTATGGTGTACGAGCGGCTCCAACCATCCAGGCTCATCTGAGTGCTCTGGGATGGTGAGAATAAACTGTTGTTTCTGCACTTGAGCTCCTACGACGTTCATGAGCCTATATTGTATGTATCTGCTTTGATTGTCCTCATTTCTGCATGTTGTAGTGGTTTCTATGGATAATTTGATTGATGGAAGGTAAAATCAATTACGACTACTTCTCCACAATTGCTGAACTTTGAGTTACAGTGATGTGTTGCTGATTAATTTCCTCTATGATTGGAGAGGTTGTGCAGTGAGGAGTGGGCCTGTGAGCCATTGACCTTTGTACTTGCATCCTATTTTTGTTAGACACTACAAATATTTCTCATTTTGTATTTGGTTTTCCTAATTTAGTAATTTGACTAAATCATGCTATGTCAACAATCAAGTTTCAGACTTTGGTTGCCTTCACTTTCGATCAATCATTTTATTGCTGAGTGGTTTAGTAATTATGAGTCAGTAATTTTAATGCTGAGTCAGTAATTCTCATGCTATCTTACTCAGTAATTATGTAAGTTTCAATCGTTCAATTATATTCAGTAATTCTTTTGCTATCTTACATAGTAATTTTGCAAGCTTCAATAATTTGTCATTATTCAGTAATTTTCTGCTAGACTTAACTCTTTGCCCTCTTTGCCGATTCTGCTTCACCAATTTTCTGATTCAACAATTTATAATTGATCGGTAATTCTTCCCCTGTGACACTAAGTAATTTTCTAAGCTTCAACATTTTATAATTGATAAATAATTTTATTTTGATGCTTTGCTCTTTCGTACTAGCCTAATGTTGTAATTGCAGCAAATTATTGAATATTTCACTTTGAACTTAGTAATTCTATTACTACACTCAGTACTTGTATGCTTCTATTGTTTACATTTATACAATAATTCTACTGCTACTGGCTCGGTAATTTTGTAAGCTTCAACTATTTGTGAAATTGATCCACAATTATTTTTGTTTATTTATTCAGTAATTATGAGGAAAATGTACCACATTTTGTGCTTCTTGTATTCTTTAATGATTGGTTACATAATCATATAAACTTCGAGGTTACAGTCCACATCATTCAATTTTTCCTTCTGAATGATAATTACATATATTAAACTTTGTACAACAAAAATCAATCAGAGTAAGCTATGCATCCTTTAGCAGTGGTTGCTAGTGCCATCATAGAAAATAACATTGAGAAATCAGCGGAAGGCTGCCTTCAATCTCAATTCCAAAATTACTTTCATTTAATCACCTCCCTTCCAGCCATAGTGTTCAGGTCTCCAAAAGGTGTGTCTCTCCTTCAATCGGGCTATTCTGCAGTAATTTTTTTAGAATATATTGCTCAAAATTTTGCAACATTCAGTAGTTTAATTATTTAGTAATTAGTAATTCTCATGGAACCTTACTCTGTAATTTTGTGGGCTTCAAAAGTTCATAATTACTCAGTAATTCATTTTTGTGTTACTCAGTAATTATGTAAGATTTAAGAATTTCACTATTTAGTATTTGTCTTACTACCTTGCTCAGTAATTTTGTAACATTTAAAAGTTTTATTGTTCAATTTTAATCTTCTACGATTTATCATCCCAAAGGTTGTGGGTAGCTGGTTTTATCCAAGACTAAGTATCATGCAACTTACATTATTGTCTACCATTTTACTTTCATTTTGTAATTTTTAGAGGACGTGGAAATAAAATGTGATTTTTGTAGTCGACCTCATTGTGCAGTGAATATTTGCAATGACTTGGATTCTAACTTTACTTTTATTTTTGCATTTTATGTAACACATACTAGATATACGGGAAGATAACTGGTGAATGGGATCCAAAGGACCACTTGTTGTAGGTTTCGGACTATTTTTCTACAAATCCTGTATTGGTTTGCTATGTCCCCAGATTCTATGCGGTGCTACAAAGTGGCAGTAATTCTTCTTTTTATTGGTTCAATAATTTTATATATATTCAGTAATTAGGAGTTAGGACCTTTCTTTTCATGCATGCTTGAGTGATTTTATTGCTTCAAATTATAACTAAAGCTTATGTTCCTTGAACTCAGTTACTCTAAGTGGACTCCTTTTGTTAATGAATTTGTGTGTTTATAGGTTCAGTAATTTTGAGTGTTTTTAAGGAAATAGTAATTATGAGATAGGACCTTTCTTTTCATGCATGCTCGAGTTATTTTGTCGCTTCAAACTATAACTAAAGCTTGTATCAGTAACTCTAAGTGGACTCCTTTTGTTAATGAATTTGTGTGTTTATAGGTTCAGTAATTTTGAGTGTTTTTGAGGAAATAGTAATTATGAGATAGGGCCTTTCTTTTCATGCATGCTCGAGTGATTTTGTCGCTTCAAATTATAACTAAAGCTTGTACTCCTTGAACTCAGTAATTCTATGTTAGGACTCCTTTTATTAATGAGTTTGTGTGATTAGTTAGTTGACTGGCCTGAAACTAGAACTCTAGCTAGATAATGTGGTATTCTATTTTGTTAACAATTGCTGACATATATTTAACAATTTCTATTTTGATAATGAGCTTCCTCTTTTGATATTATTCTTCATTTGTTAAAATGTTCTAACACTTCTGTAGTAGATCACAGGCTTTGAAGGTGGGCAAAAATATGATTGGACCCTATACTTCTACATGACATGCTGCTACTCATATGTAGTGAATTTTGTGTTGTGCTCGGCTTCTCAGGCTTTCCTGGGATGGATGATCCTTATTGCAGACAATGGAAGGCTTTTTTTCCTTATCGATGGAAATAAATGGCTCCCTTGTAGTAGATTTGAAGAAAACATGGTATTTCTAGGAGACATGGCAATGTCCATAGAACTTGTTGACATGCTGAATGTTTCAGCTTCATGTATAGATAGTTGTTTGTCCACATTGTAAACAAAAAATATGTGTACATCATGGTGTTGAAATGAAATCTAGTTTACCGACAACCTTGTTGTACTTGTCAGCTACGGACACAGTTGGTTATAATAATTTCTTAGATGCGTGTCCGTCGTTTAAATTATACCTTCAGTAATGTTTGTGTCATCCCACATGGAAGATATAGTAGTATCTCAGTTTGTGCTAAATATATGATTTTATTTTGCTTTATCAACGACTAATTTGATCGAGGCTAACCGGAAGTTTGAAGAAGGGAAAGGATAAAAAGGTTGCCAACAAAACTCTAGATTTTACTAAAATTAGAACAAAAGAAGGTGCAACCTTCAGTAATTTGTGTTTACTACAATGCTATCATCCGAGATCTGAATAAAAAAGGTCGAACAATTTTTCTACTTTCTTTTTCATTCATGCTTTTATAATCTGTACATTGGAGAATTACCATCAATGGTTTTACACTACCACGTACTTGCTAGCTCTTCCGGCACCATAAATTCATGAGCCATGACCACCATGTCCGTAATTGATTGGGTGTATGCTCCATGTCTTACTCGTCCATTTCACGAAAGGTAAGTGCTCGATTTTGTAACAAAAAATTCGAGAAAAAACATTTCTGCACCTCCAGGTCTCGTCAAATCTTGTGAGTCGGGTGTGAGATGTACTACCATCTCGGCCTCCTTTGTTTGCTGGCATTTTTGTGAATTAACCACTTTTATTAATCTATTCACAACGATGATATTTACGGAATGGTTATTCTTACAACGGTATGCATGTGGTGAATCCAAAGTATGTTTGCATGTATCATCATAACTGAATATGTACAAGACTTTGTAGAAGATTACCTTTAAAATATTTTTTTCATGTATTACCTAGAGAGAAATTTTGTCATAAGTCTATATTCAAGATGACATTTAGAAATTGTTGTGTCATGTATAGCTATAGAATTTTTTTGTGTCATATCATCTGTTGAATGTACATGTGTACTTGAAAATCTGTAGGGTTATGTGCCTTTATAAAAGATGTCTTTAAAATAAATTTTGTCATGTATTACCTATAGAAAATTTTTGTCATGTGTTTATGTACAAGATGACATTTAGAAATCTTTGTGTCATGTATAGCTATAGAAAAAAAAATTATGTCATATCATCTCGTTGAAATGTACATGTGTACTTGGAATTCTGTAGAGTTATGTATCTTTGTAATAGATGCCTTTTAAAAAAAATTGTCATGTACTACCTATAGAAATATTTTGTGCTGTGTAATCTGGTTATTTGTAAATTTGTTCTTCAAAATCTGTAGGGTTATGTCCTTTGTAGAACATGCCTTTTGTTGCTATGTACGCATTTTTATGTTTGGATGCTGCAGAATGTTGGGTAACTTCAGTAATTTTGATGTTTCAGTAATTTTGTTAGCTGCCTCAGTAAATTTTGTATCGATTGTTGTCTATGTTTCTTGGGTTTTTATCCGATTTGCCTCTGTAATTTTGAAGCTTCAGTAATTTTGAGAGGTACCTCGGTAATTTTTTGTATTGATGATTGTCTATGTTGATTTTGTTTTGATCCGAATTGCATCAATTATTTGTTTCATCACATTCTGAATTGTCATGTGCCCTTAGTAGATTTGCACTTTGTTTTGCATTTTGAAGAAGCTTGACCAGTAAATTTGATGCTCGATAATTGTAGTGTAATGCCAGTAATTTTTATTTGGGGTCAGTAATTGTACTCGTAATGCTTAGTAATTGTATCATGTATTTTTTATTAGATTTAGGGTCAGTAATCTTTGTGTTGTGCTCATTATTTTTTTGACACTCAGTAATTCTTCTCCCACTATTTATGTTGTCCCTTGCTGGCAAATTTATATAGTAATATGACATGCACATGATGTCTAGTGAATTATATAGTATTTTGATAGTACCACTAAATGTATGTCAATAATTCTCACAACTAAATAGTCAGTAATTTTGTGCATCATTGCATATCACCAGTAAACATATGATAGTAATTCTCATAACTAAAGATGGCCAGTAATATTTCTTGTTTTACAGCCAGTAAACGTATGTCAATAATTCTCATGAATGTTATCATTGGCATTAGCATTCAATAATTTTATTTCCTAGTAATTGCTATCTCAAAAAGTAATTTTGCAACTTCAATAATTTTTCATTATTCATTAATTCTTCTACTAGTCTCTACTCTTGATCTTCTTTGTCGTCTCTCCTTTAGTAATTTTGTAGCTTTAATAGTTTCATTATTCAGTAATTAATAGTTTCATTATTCAGTAATTAATAGTTTCAAATTATTCAGTAATTTTTCTTCTTTTATTAGACAGATGATTTTTTCTTAGTCAGTAATTATTACTGAATAATTTTATATTCCAATCATTCAATAATTTTGAGACTTAGTTGTATTCAGTAACTCATTCCACACTCATTCAGTAATTTTTTATTCCAACCATCCAGTAATTTTGAGACATACATGGCCAAAACCATTAGTTGTCTTCACTAATTCATTCCACACTCATTCAGTAATTTTTTTATTCCAACCATCCAGTAATTTTGAGACGTACATGGCCAAAACCTTTAGTTGTCTTCAGTAATTCATTATACACTCATTCGGTATTTTTTTTTATTTCACTCATTCAGTAATTTTGAGATGGATTATGCCTATGCTCACTTGAGAACACATATAAAGCCACATCCACATGTTCTCAATGTACAAATCATGTAGTGAGTGATTATTCCTTCTCCACAAGCTTGCAAAACAGGAAAAGAAAATTCAAGATATATTGTCAATTCCTCCGAATACTGCCCAATCCAGACCGCTTCAGTATCAAATATCCGTAGCCCAACAATCGAAACTACCTTGCAATGTCTCTCCTATCTCTAGAGTGGAAAAACTCAAGATTGGAAGAAAAAAAGGTGCCTCTGGACAAACGGACTATCATTTTCCTTATCTATGATTGGAGTAGCAGCCGAGCTGCCTTCTTTTACCAAAAGAAAATGGATCTAAAATTTTTCCTCAGTAGTAATAGTCCCCATCCTATTCCAAACATGGATAGGTACTGGAGGCTCCATTAAACTGCTACCAAAAGAGCTTGTCTTTATTATTGATGCATCACCATCTTTTTGGAAGATGATTTGGCACTCAAGGAGAAAAAACATACAAAGGATCACAGAGCTGCCAAGCATTACATGAGATGGTAAAACTATTGTACATAAAGTTGTTTACATATGGAGGCATCCTAAAAACTAACAAATCTCTATCATGAGATGCTACAAATTGCATGTCCTGGAATCATTGAGAGGACACCTATTGTTTTCCACAACAAAGCAAGTCCATGCATGTCACAGTAAATTAGATACATTAGGTATAGAGATTCAGTAATTCCAATAAATATGAGAGCCTCAAGCAAATTAACACACCAATTTTTTTTCTATAAGGCATCAAGTATTCGGTACCATTAAAGACTAAACTACCCCACTTTAATACTTTTCACGTCCATCTAGGAATTTATGAGAAAAATTCCTATAAAAAAATAAAACCATTGAACTAACTTACTCAGTAATTTTTCACATGGTAGCTTGCAGTGACATGCAGTTCTTATGGTCCTCGTCGGTGAGGAGCAGCGGCGCACAGGGGAAGCTACTCGCTGCCGAGGACAAATTGCAGTAGGGGAGCTCCACGTACAGAAATTCCATGATTCCAACGAATCCTTATGTCCAGAACAAGTAATTTTACATGTCTAGATTCAGTAATTATTAATACAGAGCACTATAGCAATACAAGATTTAGCAATTCTAAACATGAAACTAGCATAAATTCAGTCATTCTGGCATCCTCAAATAAAGCATATGGACTAACTTTTTTTCTCCAATAACATAGTAAATCGACCAACCAGAAGTGATTAATTGCATCAATAATTTTTTTTTGCAGAGGTGTGAGAAGGTTCCCTTAAGCTTGTTTGGAGAAAGGCATAAGAAGATCTGCGCGTTTCCTGGCCACACAAGTTGGATTTGGTTGTGCTTGTTGCCTGGAGATCTCAATGGCTGGAGGAGGGCGGGGAGGGAGGAGGTCGTTGGTAGGCACTAAAGGGTCTAGGGTCCATAGAGAGAGAGGAGCTCCAAGGGAATCACAACCGTACAAGCACGGAGGAGGTCCGAAGTCAAAGAATCACACCTAGGAAGGGCTCATGCTCAAGAGGTGACGAGGATGAATGCGGCCAGGGGACATGGACGATGGCGCGACTGGGGGAGAAAGGGGAGGACGCGGTGGGGCTGAGCTCACCAGTCCCACAGTGAGGAGGAAGCACAGCCAGGAGGAGGAGGAGGACGGCGTGGCCGGGCTGGGATCGCCGGTCCTGTGATGAGGAGGAGGAAGCACGATCGGGGAGAGAAGGCGCGGCAGAGAAGGAATCGGGGACGGGCGGGGACGAAGGATGCGCTGGGGAATCGCCGACAGGAAGGAGCTCGAGATTCGGTAGGGTGCTGCGTGTGGAGGCCGCCGCTTCGACGGCGATGAAATCCGAGATCGACGGGCATGCGGCGCCGATCTCATCGCTGCTACCGCGGCCGACGGGGATAAAGGGCGGATCTCTCAAACTGTGAACTCGGAGGATGCCACTCCCTCGTCGAAGGCCGAGATCAATGGGACGCCAAGCCTTAGAGCTCCTCGTCGCCGCCGCTACCACGGACGACGGGGAAGAAGGCCGGGATCGATGCGGAGCGGTCAATGACTCGGGGCACGAGCGGGGCTGGTGGGGTTATCGGGTTTACGGGTGGGACTAGGAGTGAGGCGTTAGTTGGGCTCGCTCCTACTCGCTCGGTCGGTGGCAGATAAGCTGGCTCAGGGTGCAGAATAGCTTATCGTCTCCCAGACAGTTTCACCCGAAGGAACACTTCTCTACGGCCGCACGGGTCCCTCTAACGCCACGACTCTAGGCTAAAACGAGGACTACACCGTAGAGGTCTCTCCTATAGGGTCCCTAGCATAAAAACTTAATCCATATCCAAGAACTATACCATATCAAGGGATTTTCAAAGACAACACTACTTCATTTCCACAAATATAGCTTACATATGGTTTTCCCTTTCGGAAACCCCCAAACACTTAAACACACGAAGGAAAAAATTACCTTGCAGGCGGTATCTTACAGTGGATTACACTCTCTATTTTACAAGTGGGGTACTACTGCTACTTGGTGGTGGAGGCGGAAGAGCGCTCCGGAGGATGGCCGGGTGAACTCTCTATCGGTGATGCCTTCTTCCGAAGCCGGGGTCCTCCTTTTATAGTCGAGCGAGCGGTACTTCCTTCCTATTTATTTAGCACACGTAGCCTCCATCTTCATGTAGCAAGGACACCATGTGTCACAACTTTCTTGTATCAAGGACACCGGGTGTATGGTGTTCCTCGTATTAAGGACACCAGGTGTAACCTTTGTGTTGCTATGGTCTTTCTTTTATGATGAGATATTCTACCGACTCTTGCTGAGCCTTCTGGATCCCACATTAATCTTGATCATCCTCCACTTTTGGAAAAGCGGTTTCAATTATTTGAGTTGCTTGCATTCATCTTAAAATATTCTTCTTGTTCATAATTTTGTCCGTATCAAACCATGTCATTATTTTTAGTGTCATTATATGGTCACACCGCGCTTCCCATTTGAGAGTAATACTCTCAATATTTGCATAGGCATGAGTCAATATTTGCATAGGCATGAGTCTCACCACGCTTCGACTTTGAGAGTGTGACTCTCAATTATATTTAAGTCTTCTTAGATATTTTATGGGCTTAATTTTGAAATTATTCTGGTGGCTGCCCATGTCCTCCAATGTCCATAATATCCTCATCTAAGAATGAATTGGTAATTTTGTCCTCATATGACTTCTGCATTTCTTCAAATTTTTCATTTATTTCCTTTTTGAGTTCTTTCAAAATGTCTTCCTTTATCTCTTTCTTCCATCCAGGTGCTATATTTTCAAATTTTTCTTCTATCTTCCAATCAATATATTCGCCGTCTAAAGGATCAACTCCTTTTATTAAACATTCTTTGTATGTCAATTTCATAGATGAACTATCTGTCTTCTTTATTCTTCATTCCACCCGTCTCTTTTGTTTTTGCTATTATTGGTTCTTCGAAAGTGCTATTACTCTTTTTTTGAACCGATCATGTAACTTTGTATATATTCTTTTGCAGATGGTTCAATATAATAGTTCGGCCCTATAGCCATTCTAGCTTTGGCTAATGCTTCATCAACATCCATATATTTTGCAAATGATGGAGATAGTCTTCTCCTCTCCATTTCTTTCTTTAGGATCACTATTTCTTCAAAGGATGTATATATTCCTGGCCTTTTCCCATTAAAAATCACATACAAAGGCCTTGATTGAATTCTTTCTGGACATTCGATGATGGAAGCATTCCATTGATCATATGAAAATATTCAGAAAGGCTATTCGATATTGCGAGATAGTACCCTTTGTCGTCTTTTTTATTGTTATATTGATACCAGAAATTGTCCAGTAGACATTGTTGAACTTCATCTACAAAGATATGATTTTTAGGCTTAAATTTGAAAGTATTTTTTGGAAAAACCTTCAGCTTATTATCTGGACCAAAAGTATAATATTCAACTTCAGGTGTATTCATTGATCTCTTCATTCCTGCAAAATGGAAGAGCGTGAAAACAAGTCGAGCAACTTGTTATCTTTCCCCTTGATATGTTCAAAATGAACTTTATAACCATTTCCAGTAATAATATCTTCAAACAATATCCATCTTCTAGTTGAGCTTTTCTTACTATTAATCTGATTATAATATCGACAGATTGCTTCACAATCTGTTCTTACGATAAATTCTTTGAATCCAAGATATAGCCGAAATGCATTTATTGCAGAAATTATGGCTAAAATTTCACTGTCAGTATTATTCATACTTTTTAACTTATAACTTCCTGAAGCATAACGACATATTTTTTCTTCTGTCTTAGGGGAATATTTATTACGCTTTTGTTTTAATATTGCACCCCAACCTTCCTTAGAGGCATCGGTTTCTATAATAAAATAATTGTCATCCAAAGGTAATTCTAATGGTTTTAAATTCTTTACTTTCTCCTTTATGGCTCTTACTAATTTTATATCTTCAGAGTTAAAATATTTTTGACCATTTTTCCTCAATTTTGAATATAATGGACCAGCAAGTTTTGCTAAATTATCAATGTAATTTCTTGCATAGTTGACAATTCCTAGAAATTGCTGCAGAATTTTAGTATTATTCATGGTATCGGGGAACTGTAATATTTTCTTTGCAATGTGTTCTTGTAAATATATTTTCCCTTCTCCTATTTCATGACCAAGAAAATTAATTCTCTCCTTGCAAATTTCCATTTTCTTTTTAGATAATATTAAACCATTTTGTTCTACTTTTCTAAAGAATGCTTCAAGATGTGCAATATGTTCTTTATAAGATTTAGAAAAAATTAATATGTCATCTATATATACTAGTATAAATTCTTGGGTTTCATTGAAAATATTTTGCATTTTCCTTTGAAATAAAGCAGGTGCATTTTTTAGTCCCAATGGCATAACAAGCCATTCAAAATGACCTTGAGGGCAAGTAAATGCAGTCCATTCTATTGACTCTTCTGCCATTTTAACTTGCCAAAATCCAGCCTTTAAATCAAATTTCGAAAAGTATCTACTACCTTGTATTCTATTAATCAATTCTTGTTTATTAGGAATATTAAAAGCATCTTCTACAGTATTGTCATTTAACCTTTTATAATTAATGACCATTCTAGACTTTCCTCTTACTTCTTCGACATGATTTCTAACTATAAATGCTGCAGATCTATGCGGACTTCTACTTTCTCTTATAGCCTTTAATTTTAATAGTTCTTCAATGTGCATCTTAAAATCTTCTATATCCTTGGGAGTGGCTTCAATAGGGGCTGTTTTGATTATATAATCTGGGTTTATTATATTAATTTTGCATACTATGCCATTTTTCTCCCAATGCTTCATAGGTATTTCGCCAATAATTTGGATATCTTCAAGCCTCTGCACTATCTTTTCTATGTCCTTTTTTGACTTTATATCTCTGTACCAATTTGGTGCGAATGATTGTAACCCAATGCACTCTAAATTAGAGTTTTCTATATAGAATTCTTCTATGCTTGAACTAAGTTCGAGTTTGTATTTTCTTCGAGTATTGCGATATCTAGATTTGGGCCGAAGCGTCTACATCAACATTGCAAATTTGTTGTGTTCCATAGCGCTTTCTAACTTCAGTAATATATGGCACATTATCTTGATGTGGAATAAATGTGATTCCTTGTTCATGTATAATTGTGGTTTGAACAGATTGTTGTAAAAATCTTAACCCAAGTATTAAATCAGTATTTATAACAGATAGGTTTCTTATTGTAATTTCATTTATTATATATCTTGTATTATTTATGTATGCTTCAATATTGTATGCTAATTGATTATGGATCTTTTTTATTCTCGACATATCTGTGGATATTTCTGCCTTGTTATCATCTATAGTATGAACTATTTCAGGGCATTTGATGAAGTATTTATCATGGATAATATTTTTAGTGCACCTCTGTGTCTATTAATGCTAACAATTTATATGAAACATTCGGGCTTAATTTTATTTTTACTGGAATTCTTATGCCTAGTATTTCCTTAAAAGGCAATCTTACTATATATTTATTTCCAAAGCTTATTAACGCATTTCTTAATTGGATAATCTTATCATTCTTATTATCCTTTATAGTTAATGTTTGTTCCTGACATTCAATAATTTCATTTTCTTTTACGACTTCGTTGCCAACCTTTGCTTGTAATATTTCTAATTCTGCTTCAAACTTATTAATTCTATTTTCTAATATTCGAACTCTACTAGATAAAATCTTATCTTCGGTTCAAATTCTACTTCGTATCTCCAAGCTTGTTTCTTTGCTTTTAAACATTCAAAACATGCTTGTTTAAGGCATACTCTACATGTGGCTCTATTGTCTTGACTTGGATAGTATATGCAAAAAGTGCATTTAATATTATAATCGCCTTTTCCTCTTATCCAGTCATGTTCACACTCTGTTTGATTCATCATTTCAATTTTCAACCCTGCTAGATCTTCTATTAAATCAGGTTCCTCATCACTTGATTCATATTCTGTTTCAATATTTTCTATTTCATCTGTTTCAATAATAGAGTATATAGATTCATCATCTTTTATTTCATCATCGCACATTAAAATATTTTCATTGACACTATCGACTATAAATACCTTCTCTTGTTCTTCATATTTACTAGAGTATCTTTTCTGATCTTTATTGGGACAGGTTTTACTTAAATGATCAGGTGAATTACATATAAAGCATCTGCATGTCTTATCATAACTCTTCCTAGGATTATATCGTCTAACATTTCTCTTATGTAAGAATGGTGGTCTATTATCAGATCTTCTTAGAAAGTATCTTCTCTTTGTTCTAGGATTATTATACCTTCTTTGTGGTTTTCTAAACTTCTTACTTCTATGTCTTTCTTCTCCATATGTTAAAGGTATCTGAATTATGTTATTGCAAAAATTATAATCTGAATGCTTCATTGATCTTTGCGCTTGTATATTTGTACATATTTTTCTTAACTGTTTAAACACAAACATTATAGCTTGAGATATATTAATAATTTGTCCTTGTGTTTCCTTTTTATATTCTTCAAATATCATACTACCTAAAGGGTGCAGTAGCTTATTAAAATACCTTTCTACTACTCCTTGATTGAATCCTTGCTTTGCAGTAGTTGCATTGTATAAGTAGTGTTGTGAGAATTCTTTTATACCTTTCCAACTTGTTAGAGTTAATTTTTCTATTTCTCTTAATCTTTCATTTTGTAAAGCGGTATTTCCTAATTCTGGATCTTCTGCTATAATAAGATGTGATATTATATTTGCAAAGTTATATGGGTTACTTCCTGCTCTCTTTAATTCTTCATACTTATCTGGACATGATTCTACCCATTGCTCCCATAGAACCTTTGCTGCTTCACCTAAAAATGTTTCTAAATATGTTATCATATCTTCTACCCTATTTCCTATATTATGCTGATTCTGTATGTATTTTTGAACTATTAATCCTTTCCAAACACTTAACACATTTGGCCAGTCTATTGGGTCATATGCAGATAAATTTAGGATTGCTCCTTCACTCTTATAATTTTGAAATTTTACTGCTTTTTCAAAATTTCGTTTTTTGGAACCCATGTATGCATATTGACCTGGGATGTAATTATATGAGAACTCTTCTTTAGGTGGTGGCCAAGTTCCTGCAGATCTAGATGGTCTTTCTTGCTCCCCATCGGTTTTACTTGAGTCATCACCGTATCTTTTTCTTTTACTAATTCCTACATCCATTGCTTCCATAGCATTTTCTAAATTATGTAAACCAATATCATCTAAAGAATTTATGAAGTCATTATGATCTTCGACGTCATTTCTAAGTTCTTGCTCATTATAAATTTTATTCATTAATTCCTCTTCTTCCTCATAACTTTGTTGTAATAATTTTTCATTCGTGGTCCATTGTTCTTCCTCACTTATTGAGGTAGTATTTTCTTGAGCTATATTCTTTTCTTTAGCAACTAATTGATTTTCTTTGTAAGTATTATCGTTCTTATTTTTAACCTCTTTCTTGATTTCCGAGCATCCCACAGAATTATTTCTATCCTTTTTAATTCTTTTTAGCCTTGCTAATTCTCTAATAAAATAAAGTTCTTTTTCTCTAATTTTTGGCCATTCGTGTAACATAGAGCTATTATATTCAACACTTATTTGTTTTATTTTGTCTTCACAATAACTTATTTCAATGTCTATATCAGGTTTCTCCATGAATTACGAGATACTATGTCTTCTGCTATTATCTATTTCTTGTTCTGTCATCATAGAATCTGAATCGTCTAAAGATCTTGCCTTATAATTTATAAATCTAATGCTGGTTTTGCCCTTACTATTTTCATAGCTAATATAATCTTCAGGTTGCTGCAAAGTCTTCTTTTGTATTAATTCACTTATACTCCATTCTTCTCCTGCCCTCTCTTCGAGCTTATTTTTAAAGGACTCATAAAATTAATTCCTTTTGATTGCATATTTTGTATTACATCATTAACATTTACCTTATATTTTGTCCTACTATTATTTGTTAACCTACCAATAAATTCCATGCTTACTAATAAATTTGTTCCTTTAAATTCTTCATATCCTTTGGTTTGAAAACCAAAACTCATTTTTTCTATAAACTCTTTTATAGGCATAATTAAGTCTGGAGCTATATAAGTTATTAAACTACCTTCATTCATATCTCCTTCCAAAAATCCTAACGACGCTTTATTAATTGTGTCCCACCTTTTGTCCAACAGAGTTATTAAAATCTTTGTACCTAATTTCTTTCTTGTCATACTTTTAATTCCGATTATATACATTCCTTGATGAATGTTTTTGTAACCTGAAAATTTCAAGCCATTTTCAAATTGCTTGCTTACAATTTTTAATTCTACCGGCTTTGTTAAAACACTTAATTCAACTTCTCTAGATATTCTATATAGCCCACTTCTACTTTCAAAAAATCCCATTTGATATATCTGCTGCGATTTTATTTTCCTTAAGGTATCTTTCTGATATTTTTCTAAATCAGTTTCTACATTAATGATATCTTCGAGATTTTCTATATCTTCACTTTTACCTTTGAGTCTATCCATTAAGGTTAAAGGTCTTATATCTTTATTTACTATCCGGAGGGATTGATCTCTTCTGCAGACACCTTTAGATAAGTCCATTTATCAGAATTTATGGATGTAGTGGAAGAAACTATTCCGGTTGAGGACAGCACAAGTTCCTTTCCAATACTTTCGATATTAACCTTTTCAAGAATTTTAGCTAACAACTCGACTATTGTCTTATTCTGCTCTATTAGTATTTTTGAATCGTCTTCTTGTAACTTAATATCTTGTTGTTCTACTATAACTCTTTTAGATTCTAACTTCTTATAGATCAAAGAGACTTCTTCTTTGATATAATCACTATTATGGCAGTATTTATTTTGTTCTATTTTTCCTTCTTCTAATTTTTGTAACGCAAGATTTATTTTATTCTGTATTAAAGAGAGATTTTCTTCGAGTCTCCTTATGGTTTTTATAAAGTTTGTCAAGTCTTATGTCTAATTCGTCTTGCCTTTTACCCCAAGTAATGTAAAGATTATGTATTAAGTCTACTAGCAAGTTTAACTCGTCCTTGTGAACTATGCCAAGTATGATCTTCCGAAGAATTAAGTCTGCACCTTATATTAATATTATCTTTTGTATTGATAACCTTTCCAGTATTTACTTCAAAATTCAAATACTTTAACTTCTCAATTGTAACGAGGCTCGATACCACTATTCACACGGGTATATATATATATTTATTTATATCGATAATTATTCTGGCAAAGATATAAAAATTCGCAGATATTCGACAGTGCGACGCGTAAATTCACTATTCAAATTCGAGGTACTATTCAAATTGCTCATTACTATTCAAATTCGAATTTCTACAGTACCAACCCACTAACCGGTAGGTTTGGTGGGAGAAATGATTTCAGTACTATTCACGAGATAGTGACCTCCCGCTTATTAACACCTTGATTATATTAATCTAATCTTGCTACTATTCGACGAAAGCGACACCTTCTTCACGTATGTTCGTTATTCAGGATCGTTCTTTCGGTCGGCGAGGCCTAACAATCTGCCGGGCGGTGTAAGTTTTCAGTTGTAAAAATCCTACTCGGTACTCACCATATTTCTCGCTTATTTGTTTCAGAAGTAACGAAGTCTTTTCCCAGATTAGGTAGTCACAAGCATATGCAAAAAGTTTTTATCGTCTCCCCGAGACAGTTCCACCCGAAGGGAACACTTCTCTACGGCCGCACGGGGTCCCCTCTAACGCCACGACTCGGGCTAAAACGAGGACTACACCGTAGAGGTCTCTCCTATAGGGTCCCTAGCATAAAAACTTAATCCATATCCAAGAACTATACCATATCAAGGGATTTTCAAAGACAACACTACTTCATTTCCACAAATATAGCTTACATATGGTTTTCCCTTTCGGGAAACCCCCAAACACTTAAACACACGAAGGAAAAAATTACCTTGCAGGCGGTATCTTACGAGTGGATTACACTCTCTATTTTACAAGTGGGGTACTACTGCTACTTGGTGGTGGAGGCGGAAGAGCGCTCCGGAGGATGGCCGGGTGAACTCTCTATCGGCTGATGCCTTCTTCCGAAGCCGGGGTCCTCCTTTTATAGTCGAGCGAGCTGTACTTCCTTCCTATTTATTTAGCACACGTAGCCTCCATCTTCATGTAGCAAGGACACCATGTGTCACAACTTTCTTGTATCAAGGACACCAGGTGTATGGTGTTCCTGTATTAAGGACACCAGGTGTAACCTTTGTGTTGCTATGGTCTTTCTTTTATGATGAGATATTCTACCGACTCTTGCTCGAGCCTTCCGGATCCCACATTAATCTTGATCATCCTCCACTTTTGGAAAAGCGGTTTCAATTATTTGAGTTGCTGCATTCATCTTAAAATATTCTTCTTGTTCATAATTTTGTCCGTATCAAACCATGTCATTATTTTTAGTGTCATTATATGGTCACACCACGCTTCCCATTTGAGAGTAATACTCTCAATATTTGCATAGGCATGAGTCAATATTTGCATAGGCATGAGTCTCACCACGCTTCAGCTTTGAGTGTGACTCTCAATTATATTTAAGTCTTCTTAGATATTTTATGGGCTTAATTTTGAAATTATTCTGGTGGCTGCCCATGTCCTCCAATGTCCATAATATCCTCATCTAAGAATGAATTGGTAATTTTGTCCTCATATGACTTCTGCATTTCTTCAAATTTTTCATTTATTTCCTTTTTGAGTTCTTTCAAAATGTCTTCCTTTATCTCTTTCTTCCATCCAGGTGCTATATTTTCAAATTTTTCTTCTATCTTCCAATCAATATATTCGCCGTCTAAAGGATCAACTCCTTTTATTAAACATTCTTTGTATGTCAATTTCATAGATGAACTACTGTCTTCTTTATTCTTCATTCCACCCGTCTCTTTTGTTTTTGCTATTATTGGTTCTTCGAAAGTGCTAGTACTCTTTTTTGAACCAGTCTGTAACTTTGTATATATTCTTTTGCAGATGGTTCAATATAATAGTTCGGCCCTATAGCCATTCTAGCTTTGGCTAATGCTTCATCAACATCCATATATTTTGCAAATGATGGAGATAGTCTTCTCCTCTCCATTTCTTTCTTTAGGATCACTATTTCTTCAAAGGATGTATATATTCCTGGCCTTTTCCCATTAAAAATCACATACAAAGGCCTTGATTGAATTCTTTCTAGACATTCGATGATGGAAGCATTCCATTGATCATATGAAAATATTCAGAAAGGCTATTCAGTATTGCGAGATAGTACCCTTTGTCGTCTTTTTTATTGTTATATTGATACCAGAAATTGTCCAGTAGACATTGTTGAACTTCATCTACAAAGATATGATTTTTAGGCTTAAATTTGAAAGTATTTTCTGGAAAAACCTTCAGCTTATTATCTAGACCAAAAGTATAATATTCAACTTCAGGTGTATTCATTGATCTCTTCATTCCTGCAAAATGGAAGAGCGTGAAAACAAGTCAGGCAACTTGTTATCTTTCCCCTTGATATGTTCAAAATGAACTTTATAACCATTTCCAGTAATAATATCTTCAAACAATATCCATCTTCTAGTTGAGCTTTTCTTACTATTAATCTGATTATAATATCGACCGATTGCTTCACAATCTGTTCTTACAATAAATTCTTTGAATCCAAGATATAGCCGAAATGCATTTATTGCAGAAATTATGGCTAAAATTTCCCTGTCAGTATTATTCATACTTTTTAACTTATAACTTCCTGAAGCATAACGACATATTTTTTCTTCTGTCTTAGGGGAATATTTATTAGGCTTTTGTTTTAATATTGCACCCCAACCTTCCTTAGAGGCATCAGTTTCTATAATAAAATAATTGTCATCCAAAGGTAATTCTAATGGTTTTAAATTCTTTACTTTCTCCTTTATGGATCTTACTAATTTTATATCTTCAGAGTTAAAATATTTTTGACCATTTTTCCTCAATTTTGAATATAATGGACCAGCAAGTTTTGCTAAATTATCAATGTAATTTCTTGCATAGTTGACAATTCCTAGAAATTGCTGCAGAATTTTAGTATTATTCATGGTATCGGGGAACTGTAATATTTTCTTTGCAATGTGTTCTTGTAAATATATTTTCCCTTCTCCTATTTCATGACCAAGAAAATTAATTCTCTCCTTGCAAATTTCCATTTTCTTTTTAGATAATATTAAACCATTTTGTTCTACTTTTCTAAAGAATACTTCAAGATGTGCAATATGTTCTTTATAAGATTTAGAAAAAATTAATATGTCATCTATATATACTAGTATAAATTCTTGGGTTTCATTGAAAATATTTTGCATTTTCCTTTGAAATAAAGCAGGTGCATTTTTTAGTCCCAATGGCATAGCAAGCCATTCAAAATGACCTTGAGGGCAAGTAAATGCAGTCCATTCTATTGACTCTTCTGCCATTTTAACTTGCCAAAATCCAGCCTTTAAATCAAATTTCGAAAAGTATCTACTACCTTGTATTCTATTAATCAATTCTTGTTTATTAGGAATATTAAAAGCATCTTCTACAGTATTGTCATTTAACCTTTTATAATTAATGACCATTCTAGACTTTCCTCTTACTTCTTCGAGCATGATTTCTAACTATAAATGCTGCAGATCTATGCTGGACTTCTACTTTCTCTTATAGCCTTAATTTTAATAGTTCTTCAATGTGCATCTTAAAATCTTCTATATCCTTGGGAGTGGCTTCAATAGGGGCTGTTTTGATTATATAATCTGGGTTTATTATATTAATCTTGCATACTATGCCATTTTTCTCCCAATGCTTCATAGGTATTTCGCCAATAATTTGGATATCTTCAAGCCTCTGCACTATCTTTTCTATGTCCTTTTTTGACTTTATATCTCTGTACCAATTTGGTGCGAATGATTGTAACCCAATGCACTCTAAATTAGAGTTTTCTATACAGAATTCTTCTATGCTTGAACTAAGTTCGAGTTTGTATTTTCTTCAGGTATTGCGATATCTAGATTTGGGCCGAAGCGTCTACATCAACATTGCAAATTTGTTGTGTTCCATAGCGCTTTCTAACTTCAGTAATATATGGCACATTATCTTGATGTGGAATAAATGTGATTCCTTGTTCATGTATAATTGTGGTTTGAACAGATTGTTGTAAAAATCTTAACCCAAGTATTAAATCAGTATTTATAACGAGATAGGTTTCTTATTGTAATTTCATTTATTATATATCTTGTATTATTTATGTATGCTTCAATATTGTATGCTAATTGATTATGGATCTTTTTTATTCCTGACATATCTGTGGATATTTCTGCCTTGTTATCATCTATAGTATGAACTATTTCAGGGCATTTGATGAAGTATTTATCATGGATAATATTTTTAGTGCACCTCGTGTCTATTAATGCTAACAATTTATATGAAACATTCGGGCTTAATTTTATTTTTACTGGAATTCTTATGCCTAGTATTTCCTTAAAAGGCAATCTTACTATATATTTATTTCCAAAGCTTATTAACGCATTTCTTAATTGGATAATCTTATCATTCTTATTATCCTTTATAGTTAATGTTTGTTCCCGACATTCAATAATTTCATTTTCTTTTACGACTTCGTTGCCAACCTTTGCTTGTAATATTTCTAATTCTGCTTCAAACTTATTAATTCTATTTTCTAATATTCGAACTCTACTAGATAAAATCTTATCTTCTGGTTCAAATTCTACTTCGTATCTCCAAGCTTGTTTCTTTGCTTTTAAACATTCAAAACATGCTTGTTTAAGGCATACTCTACATGTGGCTCTATTGTCTTGACTTGGATAGTATATGCAAAAAGTGCATTTAATATTATAATCGCCTTTTCCTCTTATCCAGTCATGTTCACACTCTGTTTGATTCATCATTTCAATTTTCAACCCTGCTAGATCTTCTATTAAATCAGGTTCCTCATCACTTGATTCATATTCTGTTTCAATATTTTCTATTTCATCTGTTTCAATAATAGAGTATATAGATTCATCATCTTTTATTTCATCATCGCACATTAAAATATTTTCATTGACACTATCGACTATAAATACCTTCTCTTGTTCTTCATATTTACTAGAGTATCTTTTCTGATCTTTATTGGGACAGGTTTTACTTAAATGATCAGGTGAATTACATATAAAGCATCTGCATGTCTTATCATAACTCTTCCTAGGATTATATCGTCTAACATTTCTCTTATGTAAGAATGGTGGTCTATTA
The DNA here is from genome assembly GCA_031894775.1 of Chloris gayana. Taxonomy (NCBI): domain Eukaryota; kingdom Viridiplantae; phylum Streptophyta; class Magnoliopsida; order Poales; family Poaceae; genus Chloris; species Chloris gayana. Next base: position 50,457 of record JAUNZO010000981.1, on the reverse strand, counting down.
TCAGATCTTCTTAGAAAGTATCTTCTCTTTGTTCTAGGATTATTATACCTTCTTTGTGGTTTTCTAAACTTCTTACTTCTATGTCTTTCTTCTCCATATGTTAAAGGTATCTGAATTATGTTATTGCAAAAATTATAATCTGAATGCTTCATTGATCTTTGCGCTTGTATATTTGTACATATTTTTCTTAACTGGTTAAACACAAACATTATAGCTTGAGATATATTAATAATTTGTCCTTGTGTTTCCTTTTTATATTCTTCAAATATCATACTACCTAAAGGGTCTGGTAGCTTATTAAAATACCTTTCTACTACTCCTTGATTGAATCCTTGCTTTGCAGTAGTTGCATTGTATAAGTAGTGTTGTGAGAATTCTTTTATACCTTTCCAACTTGTTAGAGTTAATTTTTCTATTTCTCTTAATCTTTCATTTTGTAAAGCGGTATTTCCTAATTCTAGATCTTCTGCTATAATAAGATGTGATATTATATTTGCAAAGTTATATGGGTTACTTCCTGCTCTCTTTAATTCTTCATACTTATCTGGACATGATTCTACCCATTGCTCCCATAGAACCTTTGCTGCTTCACCTAAAAATGTTTCTAAATATGTTATCATATCTTCTACCCTATTTCCTATATTATGCTGATTCTGTATGTATTTTTGAACTATTAATCCTTTCCAAACACTTAACACATTTGGCCGATCTATTGGGTCATATGCAGATAAATTTAGGATTGCTCCTTCACTCTTATAATTTTGAAATTTTACTGGTTTTTTAAAATTTCGTTTTTTGGAACCCATGTATGCATATTGACCTGGGATGTAATTATATGAGAACTCTTCTTTAGGTGGTGGCCAAGTTCCTGCAGATCTAGATGGTCTTTCTTGCTCCCCATCGGTTTTTACTGAGTCATCACCGTATCTTTTTCTTTTACTAATTCCTACATCCATTGCTTCCATAGCATTTTCTAAATTATGTAAACCAATATCATCTAAAGAATTTATGAAGTCATTATGATCTTCGAGCGTCATTTCTAAGTTCTTGCTCATTATAAATTTCATTTATTAATTCCTCTTCTTCCTCATAACTTTGTTGTAATAATTTTTCATTCATGGTCCATTGTTCTTCCTCACTTGTTGAGGTAGTATTTTCTTGAGCTATATTCTTTTCTTTAGCAACTAATTGATTTTCTTTGTAAGTATTATCGTTCTTATTTTTAACCTCTTTCTTGATTTCCGAGCATCCCACGAATTATTTCTATCCTTTTTAATTCTTTTTAGCCTTGCTAATTCTCTAATAAAATAAAGTTCTTTTTCTCTAATTTTTGGCCATTACGTGTAACATAGAGCTATTATATTCAACACTTATTTGTTTTATTTTGTCTTCACAATAACTTATTTCAATGTCTATATCAGGTTTCTCCATGAATTCCGAGATACTATGTCTTCTGCTATTATCTATTTCTTGTTCTGTCATCATAGAATCTGAATCGTCTAAAGATCTTGCCTTATAATTTATAAATCTAATGCTGGTTTTGCCCTTACTATTTTCATAGCTAATATAATCTTCAGGTTGCTGCAAAGTCTTCTTTTGTATTAATTCACTTATACTCCATTCTTCTCCTGCCCTCTCTTCAGAGCTTATTTTTAAAGGACTCATAAAATTAATTCCTTTTGATTGCATATTTTGTATTACATCATTAACATTTACCTTATATTTTGTCCTACTATTATTTGTTAACCTACCAATAAATTCCATGCTTACTAATAAATTTGTTCCTTTAAATTCTTCATATCCTTTGGTTTGAAAACCAAAACTCATTTTTTCTATAAACTCTTTTATAGGCATAATTAAGTCTGGAGCTATATAAGTTATTAAACTACCTTCATTCATATCTCCTTCCAAAAATCCTAACGACGCTTTATTAATTGTGTCCCACCTTTTGTCCAACAGAGTTATTAAAATCTTTGTACCTAATTTCTTTCTTGTCATACTTTTAATTCCGATTATATACATTCCTTGATGAATGTTTTTGTAACCTGAAAATTTCAAGCCATTTTCAAATTGCTTGCTTACAATTTTTAATTCTACCGGCTTTGTTAAAACACTTAATTCAACTTCTCTAGATATTCTATATAGCCCACTTCTACTTTCAAAAAATCCCATTTGATATATCTGCTGCGATTTTATTTTCCTTAAGGTATCTTTCTGATATTTTTCTAAATCAGTTTCTACATTAATGATATCTTCGAGATTTTCTATATCTTCACTTTTACCTTTGAGTCTATCCATTAAGGTTAAAGGTCTTATATCTTTATTTACTATCCGGAGGGATTGATCTCTTCTGCAGACACCTTTAGATAAGTCCATTTATCAGAATTTATGGATGTAGTGGAAGAAACTATTCCGGTTGAGGACAGCACAAGTTCCTTTCCAATACTTTCGATATTAACCTTTTCAAGAATTTTAGCTAACAACTCGACTATTGTCTTATTCTGCTCTATTAGTATTTTTGAATCGTCTTCTTGTAACTTAATATCTTGTTGTTCTACTATAACTCTTTTAGATTCTAACTTTTTATAGATCAAAGAGACTTCTTCTTTGATATAATCACTATTATGGCAGTATTTATTTTGTTCTATTTTTCCTTCTTCTAATTTTTGTAACGCAAGATTTATTTTATTCTGTATTAAAGAGAGATTTTCTTCAGTCTCCTTATGGTTTTTATAAAGTTTGTCAAGTCTTATGTCTAATTCGTCTTGCCTTTTACCCCAAGTAATGTAAAGATTATGTATTAAGTCTACTAGCAAGTTTAACTGTCCTTGTGAACTATGCCAAGTATGATCTTCCGAAGAATTAAGTCTGCACCTTATATTAATATTATCTTTTGTATTGATAACCTTTCCAGTATTTACTTCAAAATTCAAATACTTTAACTTCTCAATTGTAACGAGGCTCTGATACCACTATTCACACGGGTATATATATATATTTATTTATATCGATAATTATTCTGGCAAAGATATAAAAATTTCTACCGTGTGTATATATATATATATATATATATATATATATATATATATATATATATATGAACAAGAAACGGAATCTGCACATTCGCTCTTAAGGCCTAAAATTACCACATTAATTGAAGAAAAAATTTATAATTACCACCAATGCTATTATAAAATAATTATCCAAAAATGCACTTTTACATGTCGTTATTGTTACCCCGTTGCCCTTACGAAACGAAACGCAAAGATTTCCAAAGACATTGTCGGCTGGCGCTGGGTGGGCTCCAGAATATCGCCGTCGACATAGTCGTGAGGCGGTCGGTCCAGAGGCCTCCATGGTCGATGTCATACCCCAGCCGCTTCAGCAGCCTAGCTGTGGTCGCATGTCAATTTTTTCTTTGATTGCATTAGTAAAGCAGTCGACATTGTCCATAATAAATACCAAGAGTAAGTCACTGCTAGACTTGAGCCGAGCCGTGCGCTTCCAGGAATCACGCAGGAGCCAAGCGGCCACCCTACAACTGCAGGCGTTCGATGTCCTACGAAGTCCACGCGTTTGTTTCAAAAAAAAAGTCCACGCGTTGGCCATCTGAAGTTTTTCCCTCCCTGTCCACGTACGAAACAATGAAAAGGCCGTGTACAGACGGGCGGCGAGCTATCATCTGCCGTGTATCCTTTGATCAGGATCCCATCGCCGGGTTGTTCGATCCATAAAGACTACAAGATACGACGCGAGCGTGGCAAGATGATCATCCGGATCACGGACATCAGTTGCGCATCAATTGCATGTGCTTACCACCATTGGGCACGAGAAAAGATAAAGAGAAGCCTCTTCGCTGGAGACATCTTCTCTTCTTGAGATTCATTCATGTGCTTCCAATCGGGATTCATTTTTAAGGTATGAAAACAATTATGAATCTTGAGAGTTTTCTTTTTTCTACAAGTAGAACTTGATTAGCATCTGAATTCTATGAATAATTCATATATATAAGACTCCAGTAGAATTTCTAGGAGAAAAAAAATTTACTTCCGCTCTATGACCCTATATCACTACTACACAAAAATCTTGCAATAGCACCTTGCATTTTCCAGTAATAGCGGGCACCATCATTTTCGTTATTATAGGGTAACATTGTTGATGTCATTGTGGGCGACACTATTGTTGTCCCCACCGTAATAGCGGGCAGTGATGCAACAGCGACGATAGATATTAAAAATGGCTAGTAATTTTACTATGATAGATGATGATCCCATTTTTCTCATAGAAAGTCTAAATTATGTCATTGTTAGGAATTTTTTACGATGAAGTGATGAAAATAAAACCGTCACCTATCATGCGTAATAAAACATGTTTTATGACGAAAGCTGGTATATTCATCACAATTATTTTATGACAATTCATAAGTCGTCATTATTTTAAGACGTTTAATTTTCTTCACCATTTAAATCAAAACGTCACAAAATGACAGCATGTGACATGGAAATGACAACTGCCTCTTAAGTGGCATGTGACATGGCAATGACAGCATATGACATGGAAACCCAGCAGGGCCAATTTTGCATGGTGGATCAAGTCATTTATTTCTTTTGGGCTCAGCCCAATTTGTAGTACATTTGAAGTAAAAAAATCTGTTCTCTTATGGGCTCAGTCCAATTAGATCCATATTACATTGGGCTTGACCCATTTTCCATTAATAATACTAAAAAATAGTCACATCGATATCAAATTCTCAGGTCGCAAAAATAATTCAGATTATCATTGATAATGCCAGATAGAGAAAATACAATATCTAACAAGATACCAAACACACACAACATATGTCCCTATATCACAACAAACAGCCGATGTCCATTTCTTCACGAACCAAACTGAGGATTATAAGCAACGAAGTGTAGATCATCAACTGCAAACACACACAAAAAAAAAGACAACAAAGTTTAGAAAGCCAGCAACGCTAAGGATAAAAATGCAAAGAATCAACTACTGTAAAACACGGGCATAATTGCTCTACAAGAAGCTTGATAAAAATGTCAGTTGCATCCTCTAACCCCACACACTGATGTGATCCCGCTGCTCAAGTTGTGGATTTGCTACTTACATGTCATCTTTTACCAAAGAATAATCACATGTCAACTTTTACCTAAGAATAAAAAATGTAATAGCTACTGTATTCACATATCAATTATCATCCAATTAAGAAACATGCTAATAGAACCTTAAAACTAACAGTAGATTGAGAAGTTAAAGAAACCTAATGAGCAGGTACTCACTTGTCAGTGTCATCAGCGAGCTGATTTGTGTTGAGGGATGTGCTACTAGATGTCGGATTGTTTGTCTCGGCTTTGCCTACAAAGTACAAAAAAGATAATCAATTCTCCCACATGGAGCAAGGTAAAGATCTGAAGGAAACAGTTCGACAAACACCGTGTAAAAGGATGGCGCACCTTGCAGTAATAAAGAAGCCTCCTGGCTGCAAAAATAATAAAAAACAATATGGCAGCCACCGCCATTGCAGGCTCACCGGTCACCAAGTTGATGAGATGGCAGTAGGGGAAGGGAGAAATAGCGGCTGCGAGGTGACATTTGGTGTGGGAGGAGCTGACTTATTCGTTCCCCGAACACAACAAAAGCGTGGTGACGAGGACGAAAAGAGACCCTCACGTCGTCTCGCGGAGGCAGCTCGAGGCGCGACACCAACCAGCCGCATGCCTCCGCTGGAACCCAGCAGCCCTTAGCCGTCGTCGCCGCTGCGAGCGTCGGTGGTGGCGGCGGCCAGCGACGGGCGCCGCACAACCGGCTCCGCTCGCACCACCTCCTTCCTCCTCCTGTTTCTCTTCTTCCCCAAATGCCAACCCACTGCCGCCACCATTGTTTATCGTCCAAGCTCGCCCCGGCCTCCTTGGGGGTGGATCCGGGCTTCCCAAGGCTGGGTCCGGTGGCTCCCGACTGCCTTGTGCCCTCTCTCTCACGCGCCCGTGCGGCTACGGATGAAGGTTAGGGTTCTTCCACGCCCAAATCCAAGCAACCTCGGGCCTGCCATAGTCGGCCATCAGGAGCTGCACCGCCTCGTGGTCGTGGGGGTCATTTCGCAGGCGTAGTGGGATTTGCTCCTGCATTTGAGCCGGTGGATGAACCTTCTGCACGCTCTCGTCCCTTACGGTGGATAGCGTGCCGGCTGGGGAGGCTCTCGGCGGGCTCGAGGGGGCCCAACAATCCTCCCCCCCCCTCGATGGTTCGTTCTGTTAAGCTCCATGTTCCTAGCGGAATGGTTCTGAAGGGAGTTCCTCTCTTCCCCGAAGGCAGCAGAGGTGTGCCCATGGTGGTTGCACACATGCTGAATATGGGTCTCGAGACGGATGGATCTTGCTAGTTTCATCATAATGCGGTGGTGCTCCGAGGTTGATGCTGATAGAGTGATGGTTATCGTGTAACGAAAGTGTTGTGCCCGGTGCACGGGGTGGTTCTTCACCACTACACGGTGAGGTCGATGACCTTACCTTCAGCTTAAGCCGTGTAACAATGATTGCATTGTATACAGAGGTGACCGTGCAACAAAAGTGTTGTGCATTTAGCATAGGGTGGTGTTTTCACCATCGCATGGTCAGGCTTCTGCCCTTGCCTCCAGTGTAAATCATCGATGAGCTTCTCACTAATCTATGCATGGTGTTGTGGTCATGGTGGGCCAATGTTTGGCCTTGATGTCGGCTTCTATTGCGATTGCGCTGGGAAAGGCGGTTTCATCAGCTTCAAGGGAGGTCCTTGTTTTCCAAAAGCCTTGGCGAGCGTGTTCGTGGCGGGGGAGGGGGGGGGCACCATAGTTGAAGTGATCTGGCAAGCATGTTGCTCGGAGGTGATGTCTGCAGATGATCAATAGTAGCTTCCATCTTGCGCCTTAGTGCTTCGGTTTGTATCCTCTTGCAGGATTGTGTCTCTCTGCCTCTCTCATCTTCTATACCTTTTGTTTCTACCTTGTTGTGTTGTATCCGCTTCTCCGTATCCCGTGGCTTGCCACTGTTTTAATGGAATTGTTCAGGTCGACTCTCTGGGCCTACTATAGTTTCCTCAAAAAAGAAACATTTGGTGTGGGAATGGGCCTCGACGAGCGAAGTCCATGGACAGCGCGATAGAAGCGGAGGATGAGGAAAGTCCATCACAGATGGCAAGACGAAGGAAACACGAGCAGTCACCATCTCTCTCCACACCGTTGCATGGCCAGCAGGGATGGCATCTTTATCAGCGACTCGGCCTTGGGGAAATGCTCAAGCTGTCGTGCCCCACGAGGAGGAGGTCGACGCCCTAGCGCCCCATGTGGTCTTTGTGCGCGAGGAGGAGAATGTGGCCTAGATCCATGCGTGAGGAGGAGCAGGTTACTGGATCCACGCCGTGGGGAGGAGAGTGGATCCGAGAGAAGGAGACGGATAGAAGACAGCGGCGGCTATGAGGAGTTGGCTTAGGGTTGGACAACCAACGCGCAATTATATATCAAACGACGTTGGCCCCACATGTCGGCGTCTCCTGAGTAGTACTTGCACAACTTCTTCATATTTAGGCAAAATTTATGTATAATTTTTTTAGATTATCTACACTTGTATAAGTTTAAGTTCCACGGTATTCTATGTCAGAGTCTAATAACTCGTATGAACCCAAGTATAATTTGAACATGTTTTGATGTGAATATATTCAAAATAATTCACGAAAATTATGGAGTTTTATGTTGCGATGGAATATGCCCACACCAAAATCCACATAACAATTCAATACATTTTCCACGGCAAAAAAATGTAAAATCTCACTGTCCATTTGTTTTTTTTTCGTTACACTCAAAATATGAGGCTATTGGAACTCAGGTTTGGTGTACACATGTGATATAGTCTTATTAAAACTGTTCCATTTATGTCAAATTTTTATTACAACAATATCCATGTAACACTTAGAAAATTACTGATTTATACTGTTAAGACGTTACCTATCTATCGAAATTATCTCATTTCATACGCTTTCACTTTTATTGGATTTATCGGGCCGTTTCTCGGCTTGATACGGCCAACACAGATCTGGGCTGCAGTGGGTTATGCCTGGACCGCATTTTGTTTAGAACCTTAACGGCCGGCTTGTTATCTAGACTTGTTATTTGCAGTGGTGGCCACTAATATTTCATTCCAGGATGAGATAGTAGGGACTTGTTATTTGCAGTGGTGGCCACTAATATTTCATTCCAGGATGAGATAGTAGGTTCGATTCCCCTTGTACATCCCTTTCAATATTTTCTTTTTGCTGCTTTCCTTGGATTAGTTTGAACAGGCTCGGGTATCTGTCTTAGGTCAAAATGGGCCAAGGCTGCTTTCCTTGGATTAGTTTGAATAGGCCTGGTGTCTGTCTTGGGTCGAAATGGGCCAAGGCTGCTTTCCTTGGATTAGTTTGAACATGCCTTTCAATATTTTCTTTTTGCTGCTTTCCTTGGATTAGTTTGAACAGGCTCGGGTGTCTGTCTTGGGTCGAAATGGGCCAAGACTGCTTTCCTTGGATTAGTTTGAACAGGCCCGGGTGTCTGTCTTGGGTCGAAATGGGCCAAGGCTGCTTTCCTTGGATTAGTCCGAACAGGCCTGGGTGTCTGTCTTGGGTCGAAATGGGCTAAGGCTGCTTTCGTTGGATTAGTTTGAACAGGCTCGGGTGTCTGTCTTGGGTCGAAATGGGCCAAGGCTGCTTTCCTTGGATTAGTCCGAACAGGCACTGGGTGTCTGTCTTGGGTCGAAATGGGTCAAGGCTGCTTTCCTTGGATTAGTTTGAACAGGCCGGGTGTCTGTCTTGGATCGAAATGGGCCAAGGCAAAGTGACAGCCTGAAAATAATATGGCCTGAATGCCCATTGCTTTCTATTTTGTGTTAAAAGGAAAAAAAATATTGAGCTCAAAAAAAAAAGGAAAAAAATATATTCACTGAATGAGTGAATCTGTGTTGGACTCCCTTACACGTCCTTTTGTCCACTTTTTTTCCTTTTCTTCATATAGTTCTAAAACGCGAAAATTTAAAACATCAATTTTTGTAGTTCAGATATTTAAATATTATTATGTTGTAGTAAAAACTGCTGATAGTGAGTCCAATAAGCTCCGGTGATAACATCATATTAGAAACTGCTGATAGTGAGTCCAATAAGCTCTGGTGATAACATCATATTAGCGACTAAGTAGCATCAATGACGATTTATTTTTCAAATTTATGTGGTGTTCACTTGTTCACTGCCGTAGTGTTTTTCATTTGGGCTATTAACAACTTATTGTTTTCATTTTAATTTTTACACTGAAACAATAGTATCATAAAATTACCTTTAAATTAGAAAATAATATATTTGATGTTCCAGTTATTTTCTTATCTAGCAATACTAGTTTTTACTTATAGAAATCAACAGTAGGTAGTGCAATGAATAAAAATACTTAGTGACAACAAAAATCTGAGGTCATGACAGAATGCAATTGTCAGCAAATTGTGACGTTACTATTGGAATCATATGACGCTCATATTTCGTCACAATACGACATTTGTTAAATTTATGATGATTCCTGACTGGATTTAGTGACCAAAGTCTAATCTTTATCACTAAATAGAATCAGTCGTCATAAACCAAATAACTTTGTGACGTATTGATCAATTGTCGCCTTAAAACCGTAACCTATCATAACATTTTTACGGGACCAGGCGGTTTGCTCCTCGCGGAGCTCATCCGCCACACGGCGCAAGCCGGCGAGCTCCTCCGGCAGCTTCTGGGCCGCCTCCGCCGCCTCTTCGGACAGCACCTCTGCCCGGACGCGAGAAACCACAGCGCCACCAACGCTGCGGATCTTGTCGACCGACGCCGCAGACACCTGCTCGCGGCTGGCCAGCGACTCCTCGTGCGCCGCGGCGTCGACCTCCCGGAGCGCCACATGCTCCTCCCGGCGAACCATGTTACCTTCGCGTGCCTGAAGGCCGGATAGGAACTCGGCCACTGCCGCCTCGCGGTCCCTCAGGCTCTCCTCCCGCACGGTCACGGCTGACGCATGTCGTTCCGCCGCCGCCAGAGACGCGGCCACCTGCCTCTTAGCCTCCTCCACCGTGCCTTCCCGGGCCACCAAATCTGCCTCCACCTCGGCCAGCATCGTGCGTCGCTCCTCCAACAGCGCACCCTGGCGTTGCCACTCGGTAGCGCGGGCCCTCAACGCCTTGCGCTCCCGGTCCGCCTCCTCGAAGGCCTGCCGCATGCCCTCACGGTCACGCTCGACGGCCGCCTCCATCTCTACCACGGCCGCTTCCCGGGCTGCAGCTGCCTTCACCTGCCGAGTCATAGTTTTGAGCTCTTTATGAGCCTACTGCCACTCCTCAAAGGTGGTATCCCGGTGGAACCAGGCCTCCTCTTAGATCTGAGAGAAGTTCTCCATCGCCTCCCGGGGATGCGTGTGGGCCAGCTACATAGCCCCGCGCACTCGGTCCTGTAGGACGTGCTGCACACCCACCGGACAAGCGTTCTCCTCCACCTGGGCGTTGAGCGCCTCGCCCGCAGGCGGCGCGCTAGCTCGTCTGCCCGCACCGCCTCCTCCAACAAGACGGGGATGGGACGCGGCGCATCACCGCTGCCTCTCCACCGTCACCACCAGCTCCACCGGAGCACGCTTCTCGGGCCACGAGCTCCGAGGATATTGAACGACCCCGGCAGGGGCCACTAGTTGATCCACCACCTGCCAGCAGCAGTGGTTCTTCGACCCGTCAGGTCGAGCCACCAGCCGCCGGCACCTCCGACTCCTACCCGGCACCGCCAGCACGGGTGCCTCCACCAGCAGCCGCCCGGGACCCGGCATTATGGGCCAGATCAACACACGAGGTGGCGGCCTCGGAACTTCGCCGGCCCCGGCTCCAGCAGACTCGCCTCAGCCGAGTTGGCCTCACGGTCAGCCCGAGTCATTTGGGGGGGGGGGCTTCTCAACGAAACAAGCAGCATAACAAGTTCAGAAAACCAGCAAAACCCAAGCAAAAGCACGAACAAAGAAGTACAAAAGGGCACTTACCTCCGCAACCGATGCTCTTTTTGTGGCGACATGTCGATGGAGTCGCCGCCCGCTGACCGCGACGTCGCCTCGGACCCCGAGGGGGCCGGAGTGTCCTCTATGTCGCTCTACGCAGCCGCGCGCCCCTCTTCACCCCTTGCTAACGATCATCGTAGCTGGAATCCATTGAGGGCGGTGGCGTCGGGGCCTTCCCTTTCCCTTGGGGTCCACGGTCGACCCAGGCTAGCGGGGACGAGCGCCTGCAGGCAACCGAGCTTCGGCATTGTGCCAATGATGGCGAACTTGCCTCAGCCGATGGTGCAACGGTCCCGCCTCCATCGAAAACTCTATCGGATCGGGCAGGTGATGCCCCAAGAGTTTGGGAAAAGCCCCCAGCCGCACGCCGTCTAGCAACTCGCTGCGACGTCCTCGCACAACTCGCACGATGTCCGTATAGTCCGTGTATAACCGTGTGGGCTTCGGCCGAAGATGAAGCAGCGCGATGCAGGTCGACAAAATATCGTACATGACGTGGCTCCCCTCGAGTCCCGCCGCCTTCAACGCAAGGATGCACTTGAACACCGGCTCCAATCGCGGGTCCGCCTCCGACACCTATTCCCGTAACTCCACGACAATCTCCGGCATTTGTCACGGGAAGCGGCGGTAGCCTGCAGTCAGGTACATCCACCCCTTCTTCCAGCCGTCCACCTTGTCGGAGAGGCACTATTCTATGTAGAAGAGGCGATTACGGACGCAGAACGGAACAAATCCCACAAGGTCGTCGGTCCCTCTCGCCCAATGTCACGCGAAATAACCGCCGAAACACGCACACCGACGGCATCATCCCTATGAATGATTCGTAGAGGTGCTCGAAGATGGCGAGGACCACGACGGCGTTGGCGGACACGTGTGCCATCCGCAGCCGGTAGCTCCTCAGCACCTCCATATAGAATTTAGAGAACGACAGGAACAGTCATGCCGTCGAAAGAAGGTGAAGGTGATGATTTCCCCATCGTCCTCCGTCGACCGCACCACCGCTGTGGCTGGTCAAAGGGGACGAAAGGTGGGAATGGACTTGTCGGTGACGCTGAATGGGCGCATCCGGTTCAAGGCGTGCTCCGACAGGAAGGTGGAAGGCGGCAGCATGGGACGGGGCTAGAGAGAGTCGGCGCCGATGAGGCGTGGTGGCGGGACCCGAAAGAACCCTCTACTCCCTTGCATGGGGGCGAACGAGTAGACGCTCGACGGCAAGCCATGGCAAAATAGACGGAAGTTCGAAGGATTGAATCTAACCGAAGGGTGCAAGGGCAGAAAGGCGAAGGGGCCTAAACGAGAAGAACATCCGAGTTCACAGCAAGAGCGTGGGAACCGTCGCACGATGTGATGATGGCTTTATCCTACGGGTGCAATACTTCGTCTCTCGAGATGTGGGTCCTGCCACTACTGCACCCGAGGCGGAGTTGGGCGCCGCTTCGCTTCCATGAAATCAGCGAAAACTAGAGGAATGTTGCCCCGGACACCGGCGGGTTGCCCCGACCACCAACCCGGTCCCTCTATCGGCGACTAGGGCCGGTGGCTCCTGTCTCGTGTACCGGGAACAGGGGTTCCCATAACCGCCCACGGGCTAGTTTGGGCGGCCCATCCATACAAGGCCACCACGCACGGTGGGCTGATGCGGCCCAGCCTAGGCCGGGGCATGCGAGAGAAGCCACCTCCTGTGCGCGGCACGGCACACCCCGAAACCCCGGTGCACCCGCACAGCGCTGGATGTGACCGCGAGACCCGGGCGATTGGGAGGGACGTAACTCCCCTTGTCGTTTCTTGTGTGCGACACGTGGCGCCCCCACGGGGCGGCCACGCCCCAACCCTAGCCCACGGCGGCTAGGGAAACGGCGCAACGAGTAGGGCAATTACGCCTTGCCCCTCTAAGGGAGCGACGGGAGGAGGGGGCCGGTATGACAGGTCCGATTGTGCCTCCTCCCTTTGGACAAGCTGCGCGGTGCCCCGCATCGGGCAACGGGTTCGTTCAATTCCCGTATCAACCAAAGGATTCGGACCAACAACAAGAAGATTTAGGCAATTGGCACTCGTAGAGCCCCCTCCCCCACCCCCTTGAACTATAAAAGGGGGAGCCCCGGCCATGTAGTAGACGGACTCTCTCAACTCCGAGAAACTCAGGAACTCTATTGTAACCTCTTCAAGCTTAATACACACCGGACATGCGTAACGTACAGTATTACGCCTTGCGGCGGCTTGAACCTGGGTAAATCGTGTGTCACCGTGTGTTCCTTTGGGAATTTGTTTCCTTGATCCATAGCTCCCGGTCCTCTCACAAAGGGTGGTCCAGTTGACCCCCATTTGTTGGTTCTCTTACACCAACAACCCCGTTGCTCATCCCCTCCTCTTCCTCCCGTAGATCTTCCATTGGAGAGCTCCATCTGCCGTCGCGCGTCTCGCTGCCGGGTTCACCACCGGTCGCTAGTAGCCGCACCCGTAGCTAGACCCACGCCACGCGCTTGTTGTCCGCGCACGAGCCCGCCGCCGTGCATGCCACCATGCTCGCAGCCACGCCGCGCTGCGTGCCTGCTTCCGCACGTGAGCCCGCCGCCGTGCATGCCACCACGCTCGCAGCCACGCCTGCGCTGCGTGCCTCGCTTCCGCACGTGAGCATGCCGCCGCGCTGCCCCGAGCCTACCGTCGGGCTATAGGGAGCTCGTGCGGTGATGAGCTCGCGTAGGAGTGGGGAGCTCGCGCGGCGTGGTAGCTCACGGCAGGGGAGGGGAGCTTGCGCGGCGGTGGGAGCGGGGAGATCGTGCAGGAGTGAGGATCTCTCGATGGAGTGGAGCGGGGAGCTCGTGCACCAGGAGCTCGCATGGCGTGGTGGAGTGGGGAGCTCGCGTGGCTGTGGGAGCTAGGAGCTCCAGTTCGCGCGACGAGGGAGGGGAGCTCGCACGGTGGTGGGAGCAGGGAGCTCGGGCGGTGGGAGCGAGGAGCTCGAGCGGCGGCGGATGCAGGGACTTCGTGCGACAACGTAAGATGAGGCAAAGGAGTCGTCAAAGCGGAAAAAGAAATGAAACAGTATCTCGTAACTAGTGACAGTGGATAACTTTTGCAACGTTTCCATAGCCAAAAGTAAGGGGAGAGGTGATTTGAGTTTTGTACAACGAAAAGCACCTTTTCCCAAAAGCACCTATGGAAAAGTTATACCTTTGGTTGGCTTTGGCCTTTTGAAGAAAAAAGCCACAGCCAAAAGTCCAACCAATGGGACCCTCAATCTAGTTAAAGAAAAAGATAAAACTCGGCTACATATAGAAAAACCTTTTATTTTAAAGAAAAACATAGCAATGCTCGAATAATGCGTAAGCAGTTTGATCTCGGATAATTTCACTACACTTCAATTCGATGCTTCAATCCGGAGCAAGAGTTGGAACATCCCATGGCAGATGTGTGCATGCTCAGTGGAGAAATCGATAATCTCTTTGACCTAAGAAGGGAAGAAAAATGAGAAAAAAGAGAGAAACAAGGACATGACGAGCCAAGGAGATTGCAAAAACACCAATCTTCGCTCTATCCTCTCCAATCACCACGAAGCCGCAACCTTTTCGCAACGGCCCTTGTATACTCAAAATTGTATGAAACAAGTTTGTGTCCATTTCAAATCAATTCGAATCCAAAAATTCAAATCATTTCCCTTGATTTCACTATCATGGGTCGTTTCCTTATTTTCGCTCGCGTAAAGCCCGCTTGTTTCTTCTCTAATCGCGGTCTAACAAACCAATCAGCCCAGCCAGCCCGCTAGCCCTTCCGCTATAATCGTCTTCCACATGCTCCCTCGCGTGACCACCTGATGGCGTGGGCATGCACACCCAGGCCACGTGACATCATCTCCTAGGCTCGCACCCTAAAGCTTCACCCAGTCGCGCCTACTACTACCCCTCCGGAGGCACTCGTCTGCCCTCTCCCTCGTGTCGCCGAGCTGCAGAAACCACCAAGCCCTAGCCATAGCTCCGCCACCCCGCCATGGACGCTAGAGGAAATTAAGTGGATGCCGGTGCGCCGTCGTGCGCCAGACCTGCTCTTCGATCAACACTAAACCCACTAGTGCTTTTTCCGTCGAGCTCTGATCAAGGAGGAGGATGAGCCGGTCGATCGAAGTTTTTCAACGCCGCGTAAATCACCGCTGCTAGTCCTCATCTCGTTGAGCGTCTTCCTCCGATGGGGGATTTATGATCTACAATAGTTGGAAAAAATATTCAGAAAGTGATATCTATAGAAAGGGGGCATTTTTTTCTTT
This sequence comes from Chloris gayana, assembly GCA_031894775.1. Classification (NCBI taxonomy): domain Eukaryota; kingdom Viridiplantae; phylum Streptophyta; class Magnoliopsida; order Poales; family Poaceae; genus Chloris; species Chloris gayana. Next base: position 35,128 of record JAUNZO010000981.1, on the reverse strand, counting down.
TGCATTTATGATTGAACAAAAAAAATTGGTATGGTAAAAACTCAAAAACATGTATTGAGACAATTTTTTTATAGTCACGTAATTCTCTAGAGAGCAACCGATTTTAACTGTTTTTCAGAGTAAAGAGTACACGATTTCCTTTTACCACAGTGCTGAACAGCACAGTTCAAAAAACTACTTTCACAGATGTAAATGGCGCAAGTGAAAGATCACGTACGTACTATAGATAGTGAGATAAGTGATAATGGTTAGGGGCTACTTAAATATTCAATGCAAATAGTTGCTGGAGTTTATTTGGCTGAACATCGAAACAAGGATTTCGCCCAACAAGCACCATAATCTCAGTTATTCCAAAACCCGTCACCTTGATCTTGTACTGGGCAAGCTATTTTGAGAATTTTAGAAGCAAGCATGACAACAGGCGCACTGGTAATCTCTCTGAACCTATGGCTGTCATTCCTGGTGCCTCTGTGTCCGAAAAAGGAATATTTACTACACTGCAGTGTATACAAGGCAGATAGTACCTCTTCCATAGAACTTCCTTCTTTCTCAGTTTTAAACTTTTGAAAAACATCATATGTTCTTGTAGTGGGACTCAAAGCAGTGCTTCCTTCCTATTTGCCTATATATAAAATGGTAAAGTGGTTCAACCATAAAAATCACAACAACCATTAGTTGTTTTCATGTGGGGACATACCATCATTCAGTAAAATAAAATGTCATAACATAATTAACACAATGCTTTAATAGAAAAGAAAGTCAAATTCAGAACCAAGATCATGCTCATTAAAACTAGATATAAGTTGATTTAGATGGGTGGGTTCAACATAATTCCGGATTATGAAAGTAAATGTTGTGTCAGTCAGAGAAACAACTCTTTCTTTATGTAGTTAATTAATGAAGGAACGTGAACGTTAAATTTGTACTACGTATTTGTTGGTGAATGGCCCATGTGATAGTTAACCGACCATCTTGCACATTTTGCTTCTATATAACATAATGCAATGGTAGCTACGGACGCAACATCAGTCCATGATAAAAAAAACTGAACGGGAGAGGACAATGGATGGTGGAGTGAATTTGATCTTTCAGGCCTCGTTTGGGAACAAGAATTCCCGCGGGGATCCCGGCCCAACCCCGGGAAGCCAGCCTCCGGAGAAATCAGCCCGTGGAAGCCAGCCGGGCCATTTGGAAGCAGGAAGCCCATCATGACGGGACGCCGCGCCCCGGGTTTGCTCCGTTTCCCCGGGTAGGAAACCTCGACCTCCCGACGCAGGGAAGCTCATCCCCATCTCACTCTCCCCGAACGCACCTCTCCCCGAAAATCGCCGCCGCCGCAGGGAAGCGAGGAAGCGTCGCCGCCACCGCCGCGTCACCGCGACCTCTCCGGCGCCACTGCAGCGACCTTCCCTGCCACTTTCACTCCTACCCCACCACGCGAGGACCACCGATAAGGCCGACAGCAGCTACTGCGCCGATGCCCGACGACCTTCAGCTGATGTGAGCTCTTCTTTACCATCCTATTCCTTCACTCCTGCTCTGCTTTCTCTCTCTTCTGCGTTACACAATGCTTCTAGATCTACGATGAAGAAGGCTAAGGAGATGTGCATGATCCGCTCCAGGACGCCATCGATTCCAGCAGCTGAGCCAAAATTTCTTCAGCATAAAGAATCTGCTGTCATATGAGATGATTGAATTACTGAGAGTGTTAGTAATCGATTCTTTAGCAGCCTAGCATGGTGCTGATTAGTTGATATTTATTAATTTGCATGTGTGCTCTGAATCTGCTGAAAACCTGCATCTGGTTTCTGAACAAATTTAGGATAGAGAGGGCAAGTTAGAGTCTGCCTCTGGCATTGTACCACCATTGTTCTAGTCCAATAAACAAGGAATTGCTAGTCCATATCAAGTAAGCTTTGTGGAAACACTGCATCTGTTTGATAGACAGAATAATTACTCAATAGATATACATCATATGCTTCCTGTAATGCCATTTTGGTGAATCTTTACTCGATTATGATCAAATTAAGCTTTTTGATGCCATGCGCCACTGCTATTCAAACTAGGAACAATCCTTCTGTTAAAAATTATAGTCTTAGATTCTTATTCATGCAACTCTGGTGTGGTGTTATCTCAGATCGGTTTTGCAGGAGTTAAATTACCAGCCGATCGGTTTGGACTTTCCTTTCTGTTGTTTGCCATCTACTCATTTTCTCCTGAGACCTTACTGATTCGAAATTAGTAACTTGGAATACCTGGAAGCTTGAATCTTACAATTCTTCATCCTACTAGATTCTCTTTATCCATTTGTCTTGCTACCTGGCTATTTTTATTGCTCTGTTAACATCATAGTGTTTAGATCTCTGGATGGTGATACAGTGGCTGTAGATCATATTTCCTTTTGTGATATGTGTCATATTCAGTTTTCCTATTTGTAGATCATGGACTTGTGTGAAGATATGTGTCATCTGCCTGTTTCATATTTCCTTTTGCGATGTGTCATCTACCTGTTTCTGTAATATTCAGTTTGTAGTCTCAGGTGCGTTGTGATGAATTCAGGTTCTTATTTAGTTTGTAAAAGTTTTTCTTTTTCTCAATTCTTCATGGCATAGGATTCAGTCGATGTTTTACAGTCAACTGTTTGTTTCTATTCCTCTGTCAGTTAGCATGTAGTTCATTGAAATTTTATCTAGCTTATTTGTTTGACTGCATGATAGTCTTATTATTGTTGTTTAATCTCTTGGAGCAACATTAGACCAGAATGATTGATCTTTCTGTGCAGTTTCTTTTTGTTCCCCCTTTATACGTTATTATTGAGGTAAATCAATTTGCTGATAATTGGAGTCAGTTTTTACGGTCACAAACTAAGAATCATATGTGTCAGGCTTGGTTGTTCCTAATCTTTGTGTAACTTCTGCAGTGAGCTTGATTGGCAGATATAGGGAAAAATTACTCTCTCCGAGATGCTCAGATTGCCAAGTCAGGATCTCAGATGACACATTCCAGTATGAACTCCAAGTCAGGATCTCATGTTTTCCTTTTCTTTTTTTCGTGAAATTAGTCCGGAACTTATCTTAGCTCCTTACAAAAACGATATATGTTGTAGAGTTACTTTGTTTGTTTGTTTGTAAAAATGATGTGTATGTAATGATGGAAGTAAAATGATTCATAAGATGTTTGTGAGCTCCTACTACGAATATTTGATGTTTCACGATTATTTTTTGGTTCACTTTTTTTTCTTGCATTTCCATGGCATTTTTTATTTTTCAATTTTTTCTGTTATTTTTTGAATTTATCTGAGATTATCTCTGTGCTAAATGGTCCTTTGTTGCCAAACTCAGGCGGGGAGCTGCGCCCAGCAAGGGTACACCCGGGGTGCGGGGAAGTCCCCCCGCTGGATGCCTCCTTGGGCTGCTTTCCCGTCACTGCCAAACTAAGCCTGAGTCATTCAGTGCGATAGCTACTCCCTCGGAATGGGAAGCATTCAGAGTTGTTTGTTAGACTACCCGCACTCGTCGTACTTCAAATCCATCCTCTAAAAGGAATATTCTATCCTAGTCATCGAGATTCTCTCCTCTACGTTCGGTTTCATCGCACCCGTCATCCTCTATTTTCATACTTTATCCCAACTACCAACCGTGGACCCCGCACATCAGTTTTTATTTTTTTCTCCTCCCTCCCTCACTCTCTCTCTCCCTCTCACCATCTCTCTCTCGCGTCTCTCCTCTCTCGTCTCCCTCCCCCTCCTTCGCGGGCCCCCGCGCGGCCGCCGCCGCCTCCTCCGCGGGCACGCGTGCGCCGCCGCCCCGCCGCCGCCTCCTCCTCCACGGGCCCGCATGCGCCGCCGCCGGCTTGTCCGTCCGCGCGCCCGCACGGCCGCCGTCGGCTCCTCCTCCGCGCGCCGCGCGCGCCGCCGCCTCCTCTCGCGGGCCCGCGTGCGCCGCCGCCTCCTCCTCCTCCGCGGGCCCGCGTGCGCCGCCGGCAGGCCACCTTCCCCACGAGCGCGGGCCTCGAGCGCCGGCCTCCCACCCTGCCGCCGCCGTGCCGGCCTCCCCGGAGCGGACGACGCTAGATCCGGTGGCGGCGCGGGCCTAGGCGTGGGCCCGCCTCTCCTCTCTCCGGATCCGGTGGCGGCGCGGGCCCGGGCGTGGGCCTCGAGCTCCCCGGCGACGGCTCCGTCGACAACCTCCACAACTCCACCGAGATCGCCGTGCGCCGTGGTGGTTGGGATGGCGCGCGGGACCCGTGCCACGTAGGTGCGTACGGTTCCTCGCTATCCCCGCTTGATTTGGCGGAAGCGGGACGGACGGAAGGCGTAGCGGAGGGCTCCCGATATTGCGGTGCAGCGGATTTTCCGCTATCGCGCATCGAAGGAACGCGTAGCGTTCCCCGGTGCGGATAGTCTTATACCATCTCACGTGGAGCACCAGTAATTTTTGGGACGAGGTTCAAAATCCTTTAGCTAGACATGGGATACAGTTGCAGCTGAAATCTATTAGTTTGCTCTAAAGTTGATCATCCATTATTCTGATATTGCAGTATAATCGCTGATATGGCAAAGATCACTTCAGTCAGTCACCCAAGTCTTGTTGTTCCCTACAGCGATTTGTCATCGGTGTATCAAGAGGCATAGATGTTACAAATTATTGACCTCGATCAATAGGCCCTCTAAGGCCCATTCTGAATTCAACTAATTTGCCTTTGATTGCAAGGCCAACTTAGCCCACTTAAGAGCTCGACCCCACGCCTACAATAGTATATAAGTAAAGGGAAACTTTTGTATTTCCTGGTTATCGATCTAATCACGAGATTAGCCGTCACGGAGTTTCCTACTTGACCTAACGATCTCTTAGGCTGCTGGAAGGTGTGGAAGTCTGGTGTCCCTCTCTACATCGACATCCATTTCATCTACGTCAAGCTCTTCATAGATCGAGGAACAAGGAGTTCCTAATTTGGTGAAGTTAAGAACTGCTTCATCTACATCAACGCGTCCACGGCTATAGATGGCATCTACAAGCTTTCGTTAGTCTAATGTCAGTTTTTTGCATTGAGTTAATTAGTGATCATGATTAGACTAAGCTTAAGATCATATTTATGTTAATGATAGATTAATATTAGACTGCATTTGGTATCGGAGCGATCTTAGTTCTAACATGGTCCTAATCTAGAGGAATTAGTTGTAATGCCACTGTTTTATGCTATGTTTTGCATCTATTGAGCGGTCATGTTTTAAGTTAGTTTTTAGTACATCAGTAATGTTTGCAAGCCTAGTTCTATTAATTTAGAAAAGTTTTAAGTTAGATTAATCATGTTTTAATTCAGATCTAAGTAAGTTCAGGTTTCGATTTTATCAATAGAGACACACAGCTCCCGTAACCTTAACCTTACCTAAGTTTTACCTTCGTTGGCTGTTTCAGGGCATTAGGGAGCTGCCTTAGGACCCCTCAACGGCGGGGAACTAACGGATCTGGCTGCCGAAAATTTTCCTATTTAAATGAGCTACAGTCATTTTAGACCGTCCATCGTGATGAACGGCTAGGATTCAGGCGGAGGTGAGAAAACCTTGGACGGTTAGGCCAGTTTCTTTCTGGCCTAGTTGCGTGCTTCGCTAGGCCGATTTCGCGGCCTGCCCCTGGATTTTCTTGGCCCAAACGCGCCTTGGGCTGCCTTTCCCACTAAGCTAAGCCGCTTGGGCCGCCGCGAGCACTGCAAGCGTTAGCTGCTGGGCTGCTCTATTAGCTGGGCCGCGCCCGAGCTGAGCCACGCAGAGCCGCAAGCGTTGCCTCCTGCCGCGCTGCGCGCGCGCTAGGATGCGAACTAGGCCGGTGTAGGTGCTTTGCTGAGCCGCATGCTACCGTTTTGATGCTACGCTGTTGGGCCACTTTAGCCATTTGGTGCGGATATGAATGCTTTTTATTTTCTATGTTTTCAGTATTGTGTTAAGCATTTGCCCACTTTAATTTAAGATAAGTCTATTATGACATTTTATTTTATGTTTCTCTCAGTATCATTTTTATGATTAATTCCTGTTTGAGATAAGTAAATAGGATTCAGTATATTTGAGTTTAAGTATTGTTGGTGTTTTATTTATGTTAATTCATAATTTAAGTATTAAATCCACCACTATACTTTTGAGTTGTCTCTAAACAAATTGCACCACCATGAAATTTGTTTAGAGTAAACTTATGCTTTAATCATGAGTATTAAGATAAACTAGAAGAATGCCCGCTGCGTTGCTGCAGGAATATATGAATACTTCTTTAATTAACAATTACCTATAGTGCATGTTATGACACAACTTAAAATATACAGATCATGTTCACAACAAAATAAGGTGTAAATATTATGCAATTAGGATAATATCTCACGGTAAAATGTGGCCAAGTTAAATCATGTTAGATAATTGATATTGAAGAAATATATGCTTTAGTGGGTGAAAACATTAAAGAATCATTTTATGAGATGAACTAATGTAATAACTACTTGAGGTGGTGGTATTTGTAACCCGTGCTTCATGATAAGCCTTTGATGCATTGTGAGGATTAGACCATTTGTAAAATCTGATGGTCTGTAGTTTTATGGTGATGTGGCTCAACGTGAGAAGAGAGAAATAGAAATAAATGTATTATGTACATCTTTCATGACTTTTATTTATTATTTTGTTTTACGTAATCATGAGATTTTAATTGTTTAAGTAATTTTCCAAATTTTAAGTGTAAAGATTTTCTCTCAAATTAAGTTTATTTGAGTTTAAGAATTATTTCATTAAGTTTAAATGCCCAATAGAGATTTCTCACCGTGTTTAGGTCCTCACTTGAGATAATATGATATTTTAATGTTATCATTGAATATATTATTTATTCAATTATTTCCGTGAGAAGTGTAACAGCCCAATTGTTGTAAATCAAAGACGCATGTAATCTTAATTTTGTAAAGAAATAAAGTGGGAAAAGTTTCAATCCTTGATTCGAATTTTCGCACCTTGGATCAAATTCGGTCGTAGCCCGTCACCTCTTTCTTCCCTTCGCGGCCCAACCACCCAATATTCCGGCCCGGTTAAGACCGAACACTCGCTTCTCCCACTTGCCGTTCACGCCTCGGCCGCTCGTTCGCGCGACGCCGACGTCGAGGCCATGCGACGCCTTTCCGACGGATCGCCACTGCACTCGCTCTCAAGAGAAGATATAGAGGCCGGAGAACGCCGCACCCATCAGCTCCAACCGCGCGCCGCTAAACCCCCAAACCCTAGCCCTCGGTCGTCGCCCTGCCATTGCCGCGGGCGTGAAAGTCAATCGTTGGAGTTTCATCGTCGCCTAGTTGTTCTACACGCGTTGTCGAAGCCTATGAGCCCGAGCTTGCTCCGTTCGTGCGGGAGAGAGAACAAAGTGGTCGATCGAAGCTTCTACCTGCTGCCGTCTTCGTCGTGGTTCATCCTCCATGGTGAGCTTTTCTCCCTGCCTTGTTCCGTTCCGAGTTCCCCGTGGGATGCTCTACCTCCTACCCTAATCTTGTCCAGGTTTGACCCTTCTAGCCACGAATTGCACCAAGGGTGGTCACCACCTGGACACGCGCGCATGCAACCACCGTCCGCTATCACCTTCCCCGTCAAGCTCGTCGTCGCCAAGGCCTCCCCTCCGTCGTTGAACCTTCCCGAAGAATCCCGGAGAGCCGGCGCGTCGATTCCCCCTCCTCCCCTAGGATTCGTGCCCAAATTGCTTGAGTCCACGCGCCATGGCCACCGATGAGCGGTAGGCCCCGAGCTTGATTAGTCGTGTTTGGTGGGTCGTAGAGCTTCTCCATGTAGTCCCGATGCTCGTGCACATTCGATTTTGAAGTAAAGCCCAAGCCTTCTAGGGTTTCGCCGGAGCTCCGTTGGCTGCCGCCGCGGTTCTCGCCGCCTGCGAGGTTCTCGCCCGATTTTTGTGGCCGGGGCTAGTACCAATAGCTTCGCACGAGCATAAGCTTTCATTTGGTAGTCGAAGTTTGCGATTTGGAGGTGGTCTAGGGTTTTCCCCTCGAGCGCCGCCGTGGACATGAAGTCCGTTGAGCTCGAGATGCCACCGTGTTGGGAGCCGGTCCAGGGGATCGGTAATCACCGGTGCGCCGTGTCGCAAGGTTTATCCTGGTGCTGTCCATTTGGCCGGCGGCGAGCTGTAGCGCCGGCACGGTGCATTTCAAGCGAGCCGCGCGGTCGTTCTCTGGTAGCGCCGCCCGTCTCCGACGAGCCCAAGTCGAGAGCTAATGTGGCAGAATTTGTGGCCACGTGGCGTCGACATGGCGGAAAATCGCCTTGCATGGCTTGCCGACGTGGTAGATGGTTCATGAGGTGTGAGATAAATTTTGGATGGACCTTGTCCACGGAGCAATTGTAGACTAGACAGGAATATTCTCTAGAATATTCCAGGATTTAATCCTTTTCTAGTTTTTCTGAATTTCCAATAATTCCTTTTTCCTTTGGAAATTCATAACTAATTCTCGAGTGTCGAAAATTACGGGTCGGTTGGGTTGGTATCGTGGCGACGTACTCTACACTTTGGTGTAGTTGTTATTCATGTTATAGTAGTGTAAATTCCTATCCTTATTGTACGTTACCTATCTCGCCTCATTTTGCATGTCTAACCCGTACTACGTGATCCGTGGTTGACAGAGGAGTTTGAGGAGTAGCAGTTCGAGGAGTTCCCACCGGAGCAGCTCGATTGAGTACCCCGACCCGGCATGGACCAGCGTTTCCAAGGCAAGCCACAATCCTTGATCACTCTTGCATAATTTGACTCATGCATATGAACCGTTACTTGATGCTTAGTATCATATCCTATACCATATCATGCTATCTTTGCCACTCGTCACCCTAGGATGCTCTATTGTTGTTACTTGCATGCTTAGTGTGCTTAGATGCTTAACTGAACCTCGGATGATGATATACATGTTTTTTTGTGTGTTAAATAAATTGTAGGTGTTTCTTAGGTGTTGAGTTTCCGTACTAGTAACCCTTTAGGATTTTGCGGGGAGAGTGTAGGTGATTAGGTGCTAGGGAACTTTTGGGGAGTTCCCACTTGGAGAGTGCCTCGCTGGGCACAGCTTGTGTAGGGACTTTGGGTTATGGAGTCCTTGTTGTGGTGACTTTAGTTGGAGAGAGGAATTGGTAACTCGCCCTGGCAGTATAAGGACCGGTTCATAGGTGATATGTCTCCGGGCTTTACATACACACCACGTGACCCATATAGGGGTTGTGCTCGGATCATGATACATGCGCACAACCGGTGGGCTTGCCGTAGTAGTAGAGCATGTGTTAGTGGGTTTTGGAGCGCTGTCTTGACCCATGAGTAGAGGATACCCTACTTGACCGGTGGTAGGCCTTTCACACCTTCATGACCCTTTGCCGTTTCTTAGGGGGATCCCAGCCCTGGAGGAGCGAGAGCCGCTGGTCGATGCATGTTGATTGGTTTTGTGAGTATTTCTATACTTAGGCTACAATGATAGCACTATGTTATAGTACCTCTTTCACGTGGATACAAGTATATATACTATTTAGAGTTATAATCTATACATATAGCCATGCCCCTGGATATAGGCATCCCCGAGAGGTTCCCAAGTTATTAGTTTACTACTTCTCCCCTCGGATAAGTGTTTTACTTCCGACTTCGAGCTGTGGTTCTAGTGGAGGTGTGCTGGACTTAAAATTTGACACTTTCAGGAATGTGTTGATTTCTGTGACGCCACTTATAAAATTTTAATAATAAAAAAACTCTACTCACTTAGAACAGGATAATTGCTTCAGGTGCTGAGCCCTTGCCTATCCTTGAAATATCCAACATGTATAACATTGTTGCTAGGTAGTGCGGCTTGTTGAGTACTTTATGTACTCACGACTTTCCCACTTTGGTTTTCGACGCGTGACGCTGTTGACCCTGCCGAGCCTACCGATGGTGCTGATGGAGAGGAGTGGTGGTCTTGCCTACACTTGAGTGCATGTGGATGTGGTGTTCTTCGCTTGAGGCTTCCTCTATATGATTCAATGGTTCGTTGCTATCGCTAGATTCAATCATGCTCATTGTTGGCCTACGAGTCACGAATGATGATTGTTTCTAAGATTTGAGATATTGTTTGATGATCATTTCTACATCTTGCCTTGCTTTTAATCTATCATTTGTATAGTTGAATGTTACTAAATTGTGATGGATGTACGTGTCACCCTCCTGGGAGTGACAAAGAGGTACAAGCGTGCAGGTTTCACAATTGGTGAAATTTGGGCCCTCACGAGAAGATTAAGTTTTGATCTATTAATAAGTTATAATAACTTAATGCATTTTATTTTGCCATAAGTTATTTTTAAGTATTCAATCTTTAAGTTCCGAATTTAAGTTCATTTATTTACTTTTCTATCACTATCCATTAAGCCTTAAGATTACTAAGAAATGTGTAAGTTGCATTTATTATGTGCTCTTTAAGATTAAATAATGCATAAACTGCATTATTAATGCTATAAGTGCTTGCACCATTATTCGTACAATAAGGTGTAGCACAAAACATATGACATTTACTAAGTATTGTTATTTGGTTTTGCCATTTTCAACTGAAAGCTACACGAAGACCATTAAACCTTTTAATGGCATGGATTTTCCTTTATGGAAAGAGAAGGTGAAAGACGTTCTCAAGTTTCTGGAGCATGATTATGTGCTTTGTAAAGTCAAGCCGACTCGTCCACTCGTGATAATGACGACTACACTGAGGATTATGATAAGAAGATGTATGTGTATTATCTCAAGTAGATATATGGGAGAAGTATCATAAGTTTGCGAAAAGAATCATAAAGCGTTCAATCTCAGATGGCATATGGGGAGCATTTGTTGATAATGAGTTCTTCTGTTTAATTGACTTAAGTCATGAGCAAGTTTGCACAAAATTTCTCATCAAAAGACTAACCACCCGACGTTATGATGGGCACACTGGATTAACAAAGGATATAAGCAAGCATGTGGGGCATAGCTAATTAGCTTAAGGCTTTTGGAATGAAACTTGCCGACTCATCTGTGGAATATCAGATTAACCAATCCTTATGAGATCGATGAGACTAGGGAGTGGTTCTTGGAATTAGTCAATGGAATTCAATTGAGGTTCATATTGTAAGGAACTTCCTTTAGAATTAGTTTAAAATGATTCAACATCTAGCTTGATCACACTCAATGTAGATTAGTGAAACCTTTGTTTCTATACGTATATAAGTATTCAATGAACATTGTTTTCTCTGAGTTGTGATATTATGTTTTACATCATCAAGTTTTCAGTGATTGTCATTATTTTCTTGCTTCTCTACAAGAAATTTTATGATTATTACCAATCTTTTACATATGTGATAATTAGATAAGATAAGTTTAGTGATGAGACATCGTCGAATATGTGGCACAATCACGTTTAGATCACACATTCAAAGGGGAGAATGGAATGTCTCATCAGTTTAGAGATGCTCCAATTAATAAAGCAACTTAAGTGTTGCTCTGGTCAGTTAAGAGTTGATCTTATTAGTTGAGAATTGCTCAGAAATTAGAAATATACTCGCTTTCACTTAATACTTAACTTAAGAATAAGCTTAAGAACAACTTTATAGTGCGAGACATAATACCATTGTCATGGGACTAATACACCACAAGCACCAATTGTCTCAAATCAGTGTGATTTTATTCCTTATTCTAGCTACCATTGGGTACGGGATAATCCTCACAGGTTTTGTTGTTCTATCCATTTTCTGACCACCGCTGTTGTGGATTAGTTCAATGGAATCAGAGATGATTGAAGTATGGTTGTGTTCATGATTCTTGCCACTGTTGTTTTATGAACATTTAATCATAGCTTTCATTTACTAGCCACCGCAAGTGTGGACTAGGTTAGCAGGAAAGTTGATTAGTGGTATAAGTAAATGTCATGCCAAAGAGCTATCATTGTGAATTATTTTAGATAAGTTTATGGGCCGATTATGCATTTTGTCTGGGCCCAGGACGACATCTACCATTTATTTCCATTCACAGCATCATAATTTGTTATAATACTATTTCCTTCCCTTGCTTGAGGCAGCAGGCCCCTGCGGCAGCTCGTTTTGACGATCGACTGCTGCGCGTGGTTAGCATCGTCCCGTGATCCTGATCCACAGGAACCTCACAGAATGGAAGGTACGTAACAATCGTTGTGTTTTAAAGCTGATCGTGTCCTAAGTAATCCATGCTTCTCTTTCAGATGAACAACGGCAATCGTCTAGCATGTAGGGTGCCTAGGAACCCCAAGCTGCTGGTGATGATGTGCATGCCTTCATGAATTTGCAGCAAAGAAACCCTTAAAGCCTGTGATGAAGCTTCAAACAAATCTGAACCATGTACGCAGACTCGACATGAGCCCATGAACATGTCTCAAAGATGATGAGGTTGAGGTACATTAGAACAGCCCAATTAATTGGTTGACAACTATTCTAATGATAGAAACCGTTATATTTAGTCATGCAGGCCCATTCTTCTCAACCTAGAGAAGAGGCGTACACATTCCTTAAATTTTTATGGTTTAATTTGGCCTAATCGTAAAATGTACACGTAGGCTGAAGCACCCATGCCAAAAAGTTTGGTCGTCTCAATTTTTTTGTAGTTTTTTTTCTATTTTAAAGATCCAAGTTTTTTTATATTTGCAAGATAATTTGGGCGCCCTGAGGCATCGATTGTGTCAGGCGTACGTGTGCTGTCGGAGGCTCCGTCATGTGACGTCCCGACGTATAGTGCAGGTCGTCCTTCGACTATCTTGATGTCGATGCCCACTGATCAGGCGCAGGGTGGACTGCGATTCCCTCAACGGCGGCCAGGTCGCTCGTCCATGTCGCTGGAAGATCATGTCCGGGGTCACACAATCCAGTCCTCCTCTTCATCGGGCAGGAAGGGCGAGATCCGTGTGCATTTGAGATGTGTGGCTTGTGCTCGAACGTGAAGAACGAATGATTCCACAGATGCACAGAACATGTAGAGCGCCAGATCCACCAAAGCTCAACATATGCAACCGGTGATTATGTTTTTTTCTTCCTCGTAGGATGCTGAACCAGAAATAAATTACTTAATATTTCATTCTTTTAGCGATTCGAGGCTTAGTCATGTGGGTCTGAATCTTTTCTTTTTTGGACCAGCTAGCAAGGTGGCCAGGAAAGGCACACGCTGGGCTAGGAAGAAAACTTTCACAAGAAGAGGGGTAGCAAAATGCTTGCTTTATTGCTGAACTTGCGTGTGATACTTTACAATTTATTGTTTCAAGTTTAAAGTTTATATATATGTATGTATTTGGAGGTGTATACTTGAGTGTATTGTTGGGACGAAGGGAAAATCAAGCAAGCACATAGTTCTAGTTCTCTTTGTTTACAATTGTGTACGTCCATAATCTACTCTTACATCTATAAGTTCTCTAGGTTTCGAAATTCTTGGTCAAAAAAGAAGTTTTCCAAAAGCCACTACAAAACTTCCGTCCGCGGTATGAATATATCTTAAAATTGGTCCTTCTTAATCACCATTGTTCATCACCAGAAGATAGAAAACTATTTGCATAAATCATAATACTGTGTTCTAATCATATAATCTCTAGTCTTTTACATTCAGGCCCATGCATATTTGCTATTGAGATATTTGAATAATCAGAGTCCTTGCAAACAGATAGAAACTTTTATAGTCCACCAACATCATTCTCAATTAAACACTCACAAGAGTACTAGCAATTCAAGAATGAAATAGACATGGACATGCATGTATTTTAATTATAAATTCCTATTACCTTTTACATTCATACCCTTATCTCTTTGCTACCAGAAGGTTAGTAAGTCAATGAGTGTTAACTCAGTTTTTATGGTTAACCAACTTCATTCTCAGTTATGACATTTAGTCACACATAGTGACATGCATGTCTTCTAATCATAAATTCCTATTACCTTTTACATTCATACCCTTGCTTATTTGCTACCAGAAAGTTAGTAAGTCAATGAGTGTTAACTCAGTTTTTATGGTTAACCAACTTCATTCTCAGTTACGACATTTAGTCACACATAGTTTATATTTTTTCCACTTAAATATATTCCTTGCAGTCAAGGTTGGACACCTGTGTTCCAAGTCGTTACACCAGGACTGCGATTTGGCAAATAACTTAATCGTGAAATTTTCAGAGTTTGTGATAAATAAACTTCATTGCGGTCAAGGAATGATGAAAAAAAAACTTCTTTGTGGTCAAGGAAAAATTCTTTTCTCAGGTAATCAAACTTTTATATTATATATACTCCGGATTGCATATTAGCAAGTGACTTAATCATAAAATTCCCAAGGCATATTAGATCATGAGAGTTTGTGTTTGTTCTTGAGAACCTTTGTACAATAGATCATAAAGGACTATTACAATTTTCTCAGAAGCTTATTAACTCATGAGTGTTCGCAGCAATTTTTTATGGTCGACCAACAAATATTTCTGCTCATGATAATTTTTTGGGATCACGAATAACCTTTTGACCGACAGACCATGAAAAAAATGAATTTCTTTTTACAAACTTATTAACCAGTGTTTGCCGCAACTTTTTCTTATGGTTGACCAATTGATATTTGTGCTTACGACAATTATTTGTGCTCAAGGATAACATTTGTAAAATGGACCACTAAAACAATATTACAATTTGCTATCACAAACTTAGTGATGCATGAGTGTTCGCCACAACTTTTTATGTCTGACCAACAGCAATTTCTGCCTACCACATTTCTTGGCGATCAACAATAACCATTTACAACTGATAAACAAACTCTTATAATTTGTGATCAAAATCTTAGTAACCCATTGGTGTTCGCCGCAATTGTTTATGATTCACCCATGAGTGTTCACCGCAATTTTCTATGGTTGACCAACAGAAACGTCTACTCACGTTAATGTTTTGGAATTAAGAATAACCTTTTGAACAGTAGACCATGAAAAAATAGAATTTTATTTTATAGACTTATTAGCTCATGAGTGTTCACTGCAAATTTTTTATGTTTGACCAACTGATATTTGCGCTTATAACAGACCTTAAAGGATTACTACAAATTCTTATCAAAAGCTTATGAACCAACGAGTGTTCACCACAATATATAGGAAGTCTTTTTTTTTACTGTAATTTTGATCCAGGAATGTAGACATCAAGTGTAAAGCTATGAATTTCATATGCATATGTCGAATTTATTCTCAAATTATAAAATATGGTATTCTGATATATACTTGTTTGTTCTTGCCTAACAAGGGTATGAGTGTTGTTTGTTATTGATCATTATCCACCAGATTTTAAAAACCTATTAATTTAAATCATAATATTGTCTTTTAATAAAAAAATCTGTCTTTACCATTCATGTGTACATCAGTTTTTATGAAGATATATTAGAGTAACCGCAAGTTAATCAAGGAGCAAATAGTTCAAAGTTTTTATGGTACACCTACTACTCAATTGAACAATGACAAGAGTTCAATGAGCAAATAATCGAAGTTTTATATCCGGCTATGCAAGGATTGCATTCTATAGTTACTAATATTTTGCGGTTAAATGAAGGGGTTCTTACAGTACTACCAGAAGGTACTATCTGTTGTTTCACAATAGTAACATGACATAACAAAAAATGGGATTGGAACGTGCCACTACAACGACACCCGTGGGACCTAAAACCATCATGGTGGCATGATGCAGTTTATAGTTTTTAGGTAGTCACTATTAAACTATTGTTATTCATTATAATATTATCCTTTAATCAACATTCCTAATCTTGTATATATTCAGGGCTGGTCTGTTGCAATGGAGTTATGGTTACAAAATTCTACGTTCTGAACTTTTTTATGTCTATATTCTACCAGAATTTGCCATCACACAATCCCAGGCTTTTTTAGATAGCACGATGCTCAAAATAGTAAGTTTATGCAACTAAACAGAACCAGTTTTCCTCCTATTTTATATATTATGAAATTAATTAAGATCATAATATTTTATGATTATATGAAGAAGTTTTTATATGCTTATAATCTCATGATCATAAAACGCTATACTTTTGCGATCAAGCATCATTAGATTTTGTCCTCGGGAAGCACTAGTGCACAGAAGGTTCCGTCCTAAGGCCATTCTCAGTGCAAAGTTTCATTGCGTTGTTTTCAAGAGTGTCATGTCATTCCATTGTGTTTGAATAGATAAATGAAATAAGGTCTCTCAATGCTAAGTTTCGTTTCACGGTTTCATATGCTTAGTTATCACTTAAATATTTCTTCTAAGTGACCAATAGGAATTGCTTAATGTGTAGAGATGAAATCCAAACCCTCTCAATGGAGTTTCATTTTAGTTTCAACGTTTTGGTAACCGTGTAAACCAAGTTTCATCCCTATGAAACCCAATTCTTCTCTTTCCTAATAAATTCTATGCCACGTCATCAGTTTTGCCTACACGGCATACTATTTAATGCAAATGAAACATGCATTGAGAATGGCCTAATGTGTTCACGTGATAGTCCATTATTTTAATGAATCCAACCCCTAATCCACGGCTTCATTAGTGCGTAATTAAGATGAGGCAATCAATAGCTGAACCGGAGGAGAAAAACCAGGGAGGGGGGGGGGATCGGTGTCCAGCTGTTGAAAAAGGCTGGTTTATTCTAGGCTGCGGTGGCACACCATCGAGAAACATCCAGACAAGTTAGTGCCTACGTGGCGTGGGAGAGTGACATAATATGTCACACCCAGGGTGTGATTTAGCGCTGTATATATATATACATATCGTTTTCTCACATATGTTGTGCCATAAGTATTCCTCCGTTCTTCACCAAACTCTGTTGAGGATTTACATAACTTGTTTAACCATAACAGAGATAAGTAATGTTGAATGATAAGTAAAGTATTGGGCACAAAAGCAAGAGCCTCAGTTATTTTAAGTTTTAATGAAGAGGCTATAAAAAAATATGTGATCTTTAAACATAAGTATAGTTTTTTTTTCATAGCAACTTTTTGATGGAGTCAAAATAGTAGGCTATATTGAGTCTACAGTTCGAGAGTCATTCCAAAGGGACTAAGATGTTAGGTTCGTAACTCACTATAAGTTTGTATGTATCATGGGCAACCATGATTCACTTATAAAGTCAAGCTGGGTTAATTATTATCCTGATACTCTAAGGTGAATACTTTTTCTGTAAGCTAAAGAAATAATCATGCATTCCAAGGGAAACGTTTGCATCTAGTGTCACTTTTCTAATTTCTGGGGAGCATGAGGCTAAAATGGGACCAAAGTGAGTGGGGATTGTCACTTAAACACAAAAGTTAAGACAAGTTCTGAAGTGGCAAAATGTGAATGTATACACAACCATGCCTATTTTGTTTGTGTTATATAGAAAATTTTATCATAAGTGTAAAGTTAAGAATAAGATAAATTGGAAGACGTTTCTAAAGCTTCAGTAAGAAACTATATGCTAAGATCTATAACTAATTGACTTAGCTTGACAAGCCGAAATGCTTGACAATATTTTATTAGTCTTAGTCCAAGGGAGGTCCACTGGAAGAGGTGTTATAAGTTTAAAGCACCAAATAATGTGATTATTTATTTAAGTATATTTAGACAAGATTTTTTGTAAAAGTGTATGGATATAATAGTGCACAATTAGTTTTATGTCTTCACTCTTACAGATGAGTGATTCTGTAGGAAGCTCTAAAACAAGATTAGCATAATTAAGGATAATTTTGTATGGCATATTTTAATTCTGACAGGCATATAAGATAAAGTTGCGGTATTATTATTGAGTTTACATTGATTAAATTCAGTATGAATGTATTTGATTACATTATTCCTTTCAAGTAATAACATATAGTTTATGGTGTCAAGCCAATTGACGATTATATAATTATGAAAGAAGCGTCTCTGGATCAAGTCATTTCAATGCATCAAGAATGTATGGATTTGATGATTAACCTTAAACATGATTCTAGATGAGGTTGAATAAATAGCTCCCTAATAAGTTAATAAGTGTTCTATCAATGTACTATAGTGGACTTTGGTTAATGGTGTCCCAGTATGTCCGTATGTCTACCGATGACGCATTCACTGGGTTTTGCTATGGTACTGAGAGTGAACATAAGGCGAACAAGTCTAAATTTAAAGTTAAGATTGTTCGATTAAATGGGAGATTGTTGATCTGCGTATATCCACCTGCAAGTGGTCAATAAAGAGAACATAATAAAGAATAAGCTATTGACCTTCGGCCAAGGTGGGGGGGAGAATGTTGGAATTATTGACCTCGGTCAACAGGCCCATAAGGCCCATTCCGAATTCAACTAATACCATGATCAGTTGCCTTTGATTGGGAGGCAAACTCACCCCACTTAAGAATGTGACCCCACGCCTACAGTTGTATATAAGCAAAGAAAAAACCCTCGTGTTCCCTAGTTGTCGATCTAATCACGAGATTAGCCGTCTGGGAGTTTCCTACTTTGACCTAACAAATCTCTTAGGCTGCTGGAAGGTGTGGAAGTCTGGTCTCCCTCTCTACATTGACATCCGTTTCATCTACGTGAAGCTCTTCATAGATCAGGAACAAGGTGTTCCTGATCTTATGGAGATAAGAACTGCTTCATCTACAACAACACGTCGACGACTACAGATGGCGTCTACAGGCTCTTGTTAGTCTAATGTTAGTTTTCTGCATTAAGTTAACTAGTGATCAGGCTTAGGTTAAGATCCTGTTTATGTTAATGATATATTAAGATTAGACTAACAATAGACAACAGAATTTCGTTGTCTATGCCTTGGTTGTTGTTTGTTCACTTGTGCTCCTACTTCCTATAGTTTACTATGCGAAAGGAGCTTCAGCATAGTGGTTGGGCTCCCGGTAGCACCCGCACGCAGTGACGGACATAACGGTTGAAACTTTGGTTTTCTCAAGCCTACCAGCCATGCAAAAAGAAAGATGCCCAGAATAGTGAATTAAAGCACCAATCGGAAATACAAGATGTCCATAGACCACATAGTGAACTGAAAGAGAAATTATTCACAATATATCCAAACAACAGAGCCCATTGATTAAATTCTAACTACATGATGATGCGGTTGATCTGTTGAAATCCGGAAACACGCTGCTTTCATTTTCATCATGAATCTTCGTTATAGTGCACACACATCAAAACCATTGGATGAAACCATTTATTTCTACTTGATATGAACCACCAGATGTCCAAGTAATCTTAGCATTTTCTATCTCTTAACACAGAACAAACCATATTCTATCTCTTGGATCAAGAGCAATCTTAGCACTACACTGAGACCCAAAAATATTGCAGCAACAACCAGCCATATTCAAGACTCTTAACAAACGAGTCTGCAGTCACGCAGAACAATCCCAAGTCAGTGATAATCTTACTGCAGCACAACGAGCTTAATCGTGCATAGTGTGTGGTGTGACCAGGGCCACAAATACCTTCTCATGGGTCCGCCTAATCTAATGGAAGAAGTGGAATTGTAGTGTGCAATCTGCTGCTGATGATATAGAGAACAAGAATGTGAAAACACACTGGGAGGTGCAGTCTGATAATTTAGGATGTTTTAGTTCATCTCTAGTTCCAACTTTAAAACTAACTCACACTAGTTTTACTCTAACTTTAGCCTTTTCACCTCCCTAATACCATTTCAGTATCGGTTGGCAAAACACTTCTCACATGCTTTCATATCTTCAACATGAATTAAGACAATTAGTAATAAATGATAACATATTTTCAACATTAATTGTTAAAAATAGAATGACTCGGTAGGTTTTTCAATTATTACCATCTGCAAAACAAATACAGTGAGGTGGCGATACAAACTGACTGCAAAATATCCTCATCAATTTGCACGTATTCAATCACTTCCAGAACGCTATCTATTGTATGTTGTCAGTTGCCAATCCCAGCCGACATCATTAGCTCAAATTGCAGCCAGGTTTTGTAGCTCAAAGGCAATTTTTCAATTTTACTTGAAATTTTACATCCAATGTTTTGTGTTTTATAGTTTTACCCCAGCCCTACTCTATGATGGGATGTTAATGGTGCTGAACATGATGTAGCAGAAAGAAATGCTGTGGTGACTTTACTCTTATTTCAATGTAATCATGCTAACAGATCTAAGACACATTTAGAAAGCAAATTATCCCAGATAATTTGCATATATTTGAAATATTACTACATTTTTAAATAATACAAATTGCAGCATGAATTTCATATACTTCAAAACTTTTAATAGTATCTCAACAACATTTTGACACCATTTTAACCACAATAGTTGACTTGCTGAGCCAGTACCTCCAAATCCCCGGCTCCACGTCGTATCTGCTAGGGTCAGACGGAAACGAAAACGGGAATGACGAGAACGAAAACAAACAGGACAAAAACGGCTGGAGGGAAACGAACTAATCCGGATGGAAATATATCTGTAACAGTTGGTAACCGGTGATAAAGTTGGGAACTTTGACTCAGTATAATAACTTATATCTTACTAGGAATAACCACTCACTGTAACATAACGTTTAATATTATATTTATAAACATAAAATCTAATTTATTTTGCTTTGAGTGATGCAATATAATTTCGAATTCAAATGACGATTACAATGCTATAATCCAAAAACAATTCTACTCAATACGATAATATGAACATGACACATATAATGTCAAAATTTACTAGAGGATATGATTTCGTATCACTATATTTAGACAAAATAAATATAGAACGCTCTACATATAGGATTTTCTACATATTTACGCTTCACGGTGAAAGCTAAACGAGAATGAAAAACGCTGATTTGGGCCCATAACTCTATCAGCTACGCACCACAGCAGAAAGCGCAGTGGCATTTGTATTGTACCACCTCGGGCAGCTACGGTCCATAGAACTATGGACCAGCTATACTCCCTCCATACCAGCAAAGCATGTGGTTTTGAAGTTATAAGCTGATGGTACAATTAGTAGTTGTTTTGAGAATTGTAGACACTATTGCCCCTGGCAGGAGTAAATGACGTCCCTACTACCGAGGAGTCCGCATGCGCGCTGCTGACACTTTAAGTCATTCGTCCGTCGCCTCGTCTCTCTACACACTCACCGTAACCATCGCTTCGTCTCTCTCGTTTTGCTGCTTTACTCTACACGCGCACCACGCCGCTTGACTTGCCACTCTTGCTGCTCGCCTCGCTCGTCTGCTTCCTGCTTGCCTCGCCTCGCTGCTGCTTGCGGCGTGCCGCATGGAGGCCATGGATGTTGCCTCGCCTCGCTGCTCGCTGCTTGCAGCATCCCTGCCGGAGAATGTCGTTGCCGTCAACGTCCCTGCTCCAGACTTGCTGCTTGCGGCATCCCTGCCGGAGAATGTTGTTGCCGTCAACGTCCCTGCTCCGAAGCACGTCGAGGCCGCCATGGATTTGGCCGGAAAGGACGTCGCACCACCGGAGAACGTCGATGATGTGCTGATTATTCCCAACTCCGATGACGAAGAAGAACTCGATGCCGGCGGTGCCGCGCTCGTCCTTCAACAGCTCGCAGCAACCCAGGTTTGGAAATTTCAAGATGACAAGGCGAAAAAAGATATCGAGGACCTCTTCCTGCCTATCCACTTCCCGCTATTGTATGGACACAATGACTATGAGGTCAATCAAGCAGCCGTGACTCTGTTATGGGCAGGAAGAGGTTACACTCGATCTGATGTTTGATAAACTGCAGTTAAATTATGTAATGCAAGTGATAGCTCTTTTTTGTAGTTCATGCTGCTCATTTGCTCATTACAACTTGATGGCTACTACAGAATAAAAAATTCTAGTCCTAACTAGTTCATGATGCAAATGTAGCTAAAGTTGCCATTGCCTCAGCAAACAGTGATGCCTCACAAGGTAGCTGCAATGGAAGCCGACCCTCTCTCTCTAGTCTTCCTTTTTTCATATGAGGAATTTTGAATTTATTTAAACCTCCAACTTTCATGGCTTCTTTGAAAACACTTTGAAGAGTTACATAAATTCGATTTGCTTTGCGTGGGCAGTAATCATGGAAAGCCTGTGTACACAATAAACAAGTAAAACTAATGAGTAATCATGAACTGAAATTGGATCGTCTTTATTTTTAATAATTTTAGTAGTAGAATTTTTACCTCTTGGACATGTGGAATGAGATCTTCAACTGTTTTTGCTGCCTTCTTATATTGAATTGATTGTATAGCTCTAAAGAAACCCAAGTCAAGAATGTTGAAATCCGGTGAATTGGGAGGTTGACACTTAAGCCTTATGTCAAAACCCCCTTGGCTAGCAGCTTGAGAGAATATTGGATCATCAACCTCTATGTGAGACGGTGCATTATCTTGTTGGATGTAGATAGGTTTATCAATATCTTCATGTGGCCATTTAGCTCTAATAGCCGGTAAAACCCTCTCAATCATGAATTGTCTCATGACGTCTCTTGTGATTGAAGTGATTGGCTTTACTACTAATGTCCCGGCTGGCCGGTTGACACTAGTCCTTTGAGCACGTTCATAAGTGACAAGAGGAAAAATACCAATCTTACCATTAAAAATGCAAACCCCATTTCTAAATCTTGGTCATGCACTCGCAGCCAAAAACATGAGCCTAGGAATGTAATTCTTACTCTTACAAGTGCGGTTGGGCTCATCTTCATCAGGAAGCAAATAATAATTCTCAGAATTCCTAGTAAGAAAGAACCATTTCTCATCGATAAAAATATGATCAAACAAGTCCTTAAATCTTGGATCATCATGTAGGCTATCAGGATCAAGCATGTCAACACAAAACTGTAATCGGGCCTTCTTGTTTGCTTCGGTCAGGTAAGGTTTTATGCTGTTTGAATGACGTCTAATGTGACCTTGTTTCAAATACTTTTGAACCGTGGTAATGCTGAGGCGTAGATGTTTTGCCACATCTTCTATGGTCATCCTATCTTTGAGTTCAACGTTCCGCAATGCTTCCAAATTAATCGGAATCGGCTTGCGGCCTACTCTTCCTTTCTTCTTACTAACAACATTAACCGGAATGCCTTGAACAAATTGTTTTTTACCTTCCCTCCATAAGCGTTGAACAGTTCTAATGCTGAGGCGTATAAGCATATGGGAACTAGTTCAGCAGCAAGAACGGCCCGGCCCAGGCATGGAAAGGCCCGGCCTGCAAAATTTTAGGCTGGCACGGCACGAAATGACTATCGCGGGTCGTGCCATGCCGAGGCATCAGCCCACGGCCCGCCACGAAATGTGTCAGGCCTGTTAGGCACGCCGCACGGTAGCCCATTAGCACATTTCGGCCGGAGCGGGATTCGAACCTTAGACCTCTTGAATCCAACACAACCGTCTTACCACCAGATGCTTCGGCTTCTATGTTTGTAGCCAAACTATATTTATTCATAGATTTCGAGTCGTGCCTAGCTGGACCTGTTTCGTGGTTTATCGGGCCGACGGTTAAACAGACCGTGCCTGTGCCGCACATCGGGCTACATCTTCGGCCCGGGCACGGCCCGTAGCCTCGGGCCATGCCGGCCTGGCATGAAACTAAACGGGTCGTGCCGTATTTGGGCCAGACCAAAAATTCCAAGCTTCGGGCAGACCCGGTTTGCACGGCCCATTTGGACAGCTTTAGCAAGAACGAACACTGGTTTGGGCTAAGACTCCGCTATATCATGGACTGAAATTCCAGTTGCATGAAAACGGGATAAAATATGGGAAAATCCTGGCCCAAAAAGGGATACATGTGGGATTAGGGTTCAACCGTTTTTGGACCTGTTCCCGTTCCGTTTTCCCCGTAGCATCTGCATTGAGCCCCGCGCACCACCAGACGTTCGTTACCCTATTCATCACCTCGTATCTGCAGGCACCCACCACCACATTTGTGCTTGTTGGGAGAGAGAGAGAGAGAGAGAGAGAGAGAGAGAGAGAGAGAGAGAGAGAGAGAGAGAGAAGCAAGCCAGATTGGTTGGATGGACATTATATGAGGAAGAAGTGCAGTCCAGTATTTGCCTTTTTTTTCTTTTAATTTGCTAGATCAAATAATCTGTTCCAAGCTAATGGTGTTGGAAAATAGGGATAAATGGTGCTTTTGCTTTTTGATAAATAAGAATAATCACAAATCCTGAATATTGGTGATAGAATTACAATTGGAATCAAAAGAGTGTAGAAACACAATTACTTCTAATCGCATTAGTGGCAATATGTATCTCCGACAATGCTGAATTCAAGTAACGAAGCCATCTCTATAACATCATTAGTAAATCTTAGGTCCGGAAAATAATATGACTATGTTGGGTTGCTCTCCATACTCACACCATTACACCTCTTTTCATTTTCTTTAATCCAAAACTAGCTAAGGAAATGACCTCGCTACCCCTGCTTCCAAACAGTTGGGGGGGGGGGGGCTGCAGCAGTGATGGTCCGGTGAATGGCAGCGAAGGTGCCCACTATGTTGTGGATTCCTAACAGCAATGAAACACCTCCGAGCCATGTACTATCGACAACGGGTGACTGTCATAGCTCATGAATCGTGTCCTTTGGTGTCACCTCACATTTCATAGTAATAATGAGCATAATTACACCCTTTACTACATACACCAACGATGACGTCATTAGGGGAAGCGTTATTGCAGTGACCATAACAATAACAAGCATCACAGATGTAAGCGAGGCCATCGACACTGAAAATAGAGATGTCCCGATAAAGAAAATTTTCCAATATCAGGCCAACTATGTCACCTACCCGACATTGAAAATGTGGCCCATAAAGCCCATACAAACAAATATAGTATAAAAGATGGCCCTAAGTCCCCATACCTCTTCCTCGGACCCCCACACTGCACCCCGCCTCTCCCCCGCACCATGCCACGCTCGTGTGGCGGATCCGACAAGGAGGTGGTCGGATCCGCCCCATCACCGAACTTTTTGAGTTGTAATTTAGTGAGTCTATTCCTATACTATGATATTTTGTAACATAGTTAATAGTTTATTTGTGATGGTAAGTGATGTTTTGATATATTCACGAGTTTTATTCTGAGGTGTTCAAAAAGTATGAGTAGTTTGTTATAACCAAAAACCAAACCAATTTAGGTACCCAAACTTTTTGGATATCTAAAAAATGATCACTAGTTCGGGTATTGATTTTAGAAAACCGAAGTTTAAAAAACCCGAACTAACTGAACCAAAAGTTCGGATAGAACCAAACGCCCAAGGCTATTCCATATAACCGTGTTGGTGCTTGATATGGCTTCCTTTTACCTATCATTTTCTTATCATTTTAGGATGTATATTGATCATTTGAGCCACTTGGCACCTAACTTTAACCCCATTTTGGAGTATGTCATTGTTTGAGGGCTTTATTGCAGATATAGATAAAAAGACGACATAAAAGCTCAATCTAAGGTGTTTCCCGTGATGAAACCTACTCATATCACGGGGTGATTCTCTATTCTTCCCTCGTTCCATGGGGATCTTGCTATTTGCATTGTGATGGTTAATTGAATACATTTGTTGCTCTATCTTGGTCTATTGCAATACTTGCTTATTGTTTATCTTAGTGGTTTGGATGATATTATTGTAATAGTTCTATTGCTAGATGATTGAATTATTAGCTGTCACTGTGATAGGGTCGCAACAAACAACCGTTGTCTACTCTAGTAACAACCAATAGAGCCTTTCATCAAATAATTTGATATTTGCATGCAAGTGAACCTAGACCGTGGAAATATCATCTTAATTCTTGCTTAGCCATAATCTTTCTCTCTCTTATTTGTTATGTTATCATTAGTTATTTGAACCACCTTTTCCTTCCATATATGTCAGTACAATACATTTAGCTAAATAAGCGCCTCACTTGTTTTACGGATTGATAAACCTTGTCATACTCGAGGGAAAAGCTAGGACTGACCTGTACGCTTGCACTCTCGGAAGGTGCGTGTATCACGCGGTAATAAACTGTTAGGTTTTTAGCATGTTGCATCTAGTTTATGTGCACTTTTTATTTATGTTGCATCAGATTATGTGCACTTTTTCATCACATGTTCTTCATGTTGCATCGGTTTATGTGCCCATTTCTTTATGTTGCATCAGTTTTTTTCGTGATTAGCTAGACGACTTGAAGGGGAGAATTTTGGAGGCAAAGGGCATTGATGTCATTTTCTTAGCCCGTTTTTGATTAGTCAAATGAAAATAAGAAAAGGAGAGGTAACTTTATGAGTATGGAGACCATCCCTACTCAAGCCTATCATTTTTTGATGATGTTATGTTTACTAATGGTGTTATAGAGATGACTTTTTTTAGGAGTGTTGTTAGCCCAATTTCCTCTCATATATGTATTTGGATATATCGATCTAATCTGAGATGATGAGCACCGAGCTTATCCCTCGAGGGGCTACTGTTGGGGGTCTAGCGCGGAGTTCACTTCGCGCAGTGCGCACGCCTCCGCTCCGTGGCCCTCCACCTCACCGAATATCATTTTTTGATGATGTTATGTTTACTAATGGTGTTATAGAGATGACTTTTTTAGGAGTGTTGTTAGCCCAATTTCCTCTCATATATGTATTTGGATATATCGATCTAATCTGAGATGATGAGCACTGAGCTTATCCCTCGAGGGGCTACTGTTGGGGGTCTAGCGCGGAGTTCACTTCGCGCGGTGCGCACGCCTCCGCTCCGTGGCCCTCCACCTCACCGAACGGGCGTAAATCATTGCTTCTCCCTTAATCACTAACGCCAACATTGACATCTGTTTTCAATAGATGTGCAGGTAACTCCGCAGAGCAGCGGCCAAGCGACGGTGCGAAGTAGCACAGCTGGCCACGCGGTGCGAAGCCAGCGGGCAGCCGACGGCAAAGATAACGACCATTCCCCAAGATGTCCTCTAGTCGAGGAGCAGGTGCCTGGGCGAAGTGTCTCCCCGCAGTGCTCTCTAGCCTGGCGGCAGCTAAGCCGCCATTCGCGCGTGGCCAGAAGATTGTCCGTAATGCCCTCGGGAGTTACCGCCTCTCGGTAGTTCCGAGGGAACTTGGCTAGGGGTAGAAAGGTCATGTAAAGTGGTGATTCCCCATGACTATAAAAGAAGACCAAGAGTCACGTGTAAAGACACATATAATCTTGAGTTAGCTTCGCTTATTCAAGAGTTGTTACCTCGCCATCCTGTTTATATACTTCACATACTTGTTAATTGTGTTCGGTGTGCTAAGTGAGCTTGTACCTCGCCGCTTAGCATACCAACACATACAATTTGTTTTCTCTTCGATTTCAGGCATAATGGAATGAGTGACATAAAGGTCCCATAATAAGAAAGCATCACAAATATGATAGTAGAAAACACCACTAAATTAGTAGAGCTCTTTCTAAAAGGAAGTAAAATAACAGCACTTATTTTGCAGTTAATGAAAAATAAGTTATGCACCATGTCAAGGAAATATAAAACAGCATTTTGCTAATATATAATGCTTGGGTTGTATCCCACGAATGGATAGTTTGTTATATATCTCACTGAAGTTAGTAGTTTCCACATAAATTTTCCTAACTTTTATCAAGTCTAGTGTAGGCAATCTAAACTGTAGTTTGTAGCCTCGCTGATTTGCCACAACATAGGTTTACAATGGCAACCATCCAAACAGATATTTTAACTACAAAGTTACTAATGCTGCAACTTCGGTGTGTGCCTAAACTTTGGTGTGCGTCTAATATGGCACCCAACCAAACACCCCCTACTATTCCCAACTTTTATCCCTAGGTGCTCTGTCACTTTCATTCACAAAAGTTTCTAGAGGATAATCACATTTTCAGCATAAGTCGATTTTTTAATCAAGATGCTGTGGCATTGCAGGAAACACAGGTTAGAAAGTCAATTTGGAGCACAAGTGTAACGAAGAAAGTTGTCACCACATCGATCGAAGTCCAAAGCCATGTCGCGCACACAAAGATACGGGCCAATGATTTGGATCTCTCGGAAAGAACCTTTTATAAGGAAAAAAGGAAGGGAAAGCAAGCTAAACCCTTAGGGCATATACAACCGTGAGACAGGGATCGTCTCTACAAAGTCATACGAGATAGGTATATAGACAGGTCATACAACCTAGAGACTCTCTTAGTATCTGTAATCAATTTAATGAAGTACACATAACTACGATCAATTACGAACAAATTTATGTGTATCATTGTGTGGTATGACTCCGTATGATCAACTATCATATTTTCCTTTTCCTTTCCCTTTTTATTTTTTTTATTTTTTTCTTCTCTATTTTCCTTTTTTCTTTTCTCTCCTCTTTCTTTTTCTCTATTTTCGAATGGTCTACTCAGGATAAGGAAATGAGTGTGGGGACCACGCACAGCAGCATCTTCCTCTAGCACGAAGAATTCCACCATCCTCCCCATCACACTACTCGAAAAGAGCCCTGCAATAGCGGGCGTTTTGGCCCTACAATAGCGGCCATTCCGAGCGCTATTACGCACACATTATTGCAGGATCCGACCAGCAGTAGCGCCCATGGGCGCCCGCTATTGCAGGGAACCCTTCAATAGCGGGCACGGTGATGTCATCCGCCCGCTATTGTAGGAAACCCTTCAATAGCGGGCAGCTGACATCAGCCGGCCGCTATTGAAGGGTCACCCTACAATAGCGACCGGATGACATCACGGTGGCCGATATTGCTGTGTGACCCTTCAATAACGGGCAGATAACATCACCGTGCCCGATTTTACGAGTGGTTTTGCCAATATCGTGCACGATGATGTCATCCGCCCGATATTGTTGGCCTAGACAGCAATATCGTCTAGTGACATCATCTTGTCCGATATTACTAGCATTTTCCGAACTGAAACAATTATTGTTATTTATTTTATTTTCCAGGTGACAAATTCAAATATTTTTACAGAACTGAAAATACATTCACACTATATACGCAAGACCATAGAAATAATCATTAAAGCATTTATATGTACATACAACATAGTTGTCATTCATTTCACAACATCCACATACATATACATCATGTTTCTAATACATAGTATTCATCCATCAAAACACAATAAAATTACAATTTATCCGGCCACTTCGGCTCTAGTGCCTTCAATCTCTGCTCCTCTCGTCTTTGAATTTTGCACAATTGCATCTTGGTGGCCCTTTTGACCGCGGTAGCTATACAAGTCTTCATGTATTGCAACATCACTTAGAGGATCAAAATACCTGCCTCTTTCATTACAAAACTCACGAATCATGAAGCGGAGGAGTTTGGCTGCAATGAGCTCGAGCGTGCTTTCTTCTAAATAGGAACCTGTTTTTGGCTTTTCATAGTGTTGCTGTCACAAATAAATTATGAAATTAATACATGTTTGTTAATTAATATAAAACTAATATACTAATGCAAGAAAATACACACTAAATACTTACATCTTTCCATGGGCCCGGTTCTTCCGTAGGGAATGTAGTATATTCCCCATTTTCGACGCTTATGTATTTGCACACATAGTAGCCACAGGTCACGGTCCCCAGGACGCTGTTTTGAACACTTTACAAAACAAGGAAATGGTTAAGTTACTTTACAAATAGAGATATTAATTAATTGAATAAAAGAAATGACCATGATATGAGATAATAGTATCGGATAATGCGTTTTGTATCCAAGGTTGGTCCGTTTGGGATGAGGGTCACCACCAAGCTCAGATAGTATTTATAGGCACTAATATAAAAAAGCAAATGAGCAACGAGCATAATGCAATCTATAAAAAATGATAGTTCATTGAATATATGAAATTACCTATTAAGGGTGTCCATGAAATCCTTATACCTCTTAGGATCATAATCCAAAGAGTCAAACACCCAAACTCCCGCGAGTTTCGGATGTATCATAAAAGCAATCCAATGGTCACTATAAAATATGTCATTATGTTATTATCTAATTGAAATAATGATTTGCACAAAAAGTAACAGGTTATGAAAACTTACTCAAAGTTATATGGAGCCATAATGCATCGTCTCTCTCTCCATTCGTTCATGCGTCTTCCAATGTAGGTTGCTATACATCTCCTTGCATCCTTAACCGCTTGAACATGTACTTGTTGCCTTCTGGCCTTGGTCACCTTCTTTCCGACCAACATGGGATGATTATCGGTAATCTTTGGATTCATAGCGCTTTGGCTAATGGCGGTTGGGTTTAGATATCCGACTTCATTTGAGGCACCGGAGTGATGACACATTCCGAGCGATGAAAAAGGGTAGTCGGTTGAATTCATGTGCCATTTGCTTGGAAATATAATAAAGGTAAAAAACACTTACGAGCACCGGACGGTAACGAGAGTGGCATCCATGCGTTGGAGACGGTACAGAGCATGGATCTCCTCAAAAGGCACATTTAAGTCAAAATATCCCTCTTGTCCAAAAACCTCTCCGGGGATCCTTGCCGCGATAACTTGGACACCCTTACTACATGCATTTAAGTACCATGGATGAAAGTACTTAAATATCCATGGCTTCGTTTTCAATACATCTGCTGGTAGTAGTGGCATGCCATGCTTATAGGTAGGGAAGTCTTCTTGTGTGAGATCCCAACCTCCTTCCGGGACGCCGGGAGGCAGAACAGGAACGTCAACAACGACCGCTATTGCTGGCTGGTCCGAGTAATAGCAGCCCACTGTGACGTCATTGGTGGCCCGCTATTACCGGCTCACCCAGTAATAGCGGACGACAGGTGACGTCACTAGCGGCCGCTATTACTCGTGTGACCCCCATCTGTAATAGCGTTGCCTCCGATGACGTCACCTGCGCCCGCTATTGCAGGGGTCTCTGTAATAGCGTCGCCCCATGATGACGTCAGCGATGGCACCCAGCAATAGCGTTTTTTGTGTGCCCGCTATTGCTGGAAAATGCTCCCCGATATTGCTGGCTCTTTCTATAGTAGTGTCAGCTCTCTCTCTCCCCTTCTCTAATCGTCTAAAAATCCAATCCATGAAGTGGTTCAAACTCAAATCAAGTAAGAAGAAGAGTGAGATGCAATGAACTAACATCCAATTTCTCTCCTTGGGGTAGCAAATTTGATGGGAAAATCTCAACATAAAAATGGGGAAAAAATGGCAACCAATAATCATTAAAACTGATAGCAAAAATCCTCTGTTTACCAACGGAAGATGTAGTGAACCAAGGAGAAGATGGTTTCGATGATTCAATCTTGAATCGATCCTCCGCCTCTGAAATCAGGACGCCGCTGATGGCTTCCTCAGCCTCTGAAGGAGCTTCTTTTTCCTCTGTATGAACGATAGCACCGGTGGGCTCGCGCGCTCGCCTGCTTGTGTGTATCCCTGCGCGGGATCTGACCACGCCGTCGCCTGGAGAAGACGCGTCCTACAGCGGTGTCGTTGCCGTCTCGCCCGCCTGGGAGCACGGGACGAGTGCGTCGTCTCGTGAGGCGACGAGAGGCCCGTCTCTCCGTGGAGGCGAGGTGGTATCTGCAAAATTATCAACATAGAGACGGGAAACAGACGCCCGTTGTATATGCCCTTATGGTATGAACTTACTTTTTGTCTTCACATATTTTTTTAATATACTATCGCCGTTTGCTTTCTGTTTGCTGCACCCTCTGAATCATGCTTTTTTTTCTTGAAAGAACCTCCGTAGCTATGTTATCTTCAGTAATATGATGTGCCTTACACATATCTTGCATCGTGCACACAACTGGTATATCCACAATCGCTTTGGCTACGAACTGTTGCATGTGTAGTACTACGAACGTTCCTATGCGTTTTAAGATCTGTACTGAACTATATCAAAGATGAACAGACTGTTTCTTCGTTTCGTGCTTTGCAGTTACAAGAATTCGGTCCAGCATCTAGCTAGGTATTGTCCAAATGCTCTTGTTCGTACCTATAGAAGGAGGCTTTTATTGATTGGTGGCTTTCATTGATTGGTAGGTTGTTGCAGATAACGACCTTGCCCCTGCATGCACTGCTCGTTGAACACATTGAACTTTGAAGTTGTGTGGATGCTGGACCGGCCCAAACCATGCGCGCCACGAGCGGTAATGCAGTTTGGTGAGACAGCACTGAGCCACTCCCTTGGTACTGCAAATCTTTAGTGCGTTCATACATATATATCTAGGCCCGCAGCAGTCTAGATTTTCCTGGAGATAATCCTATTTAATTTATATTCGGGAAAATAAATAAAGTATTTTTATAAGACCACATTCCCGCAGCAGTCTAGATTTTCCTGGAGATAATCCTATTTAATCTATATTCGGGAAAATAAATAAAGTATTTTTATTAGACCACATTCGACAAGTAAATATACTTGTCACATTGAACAACAGGTTGCATTGGAGGCCCTTAAAAAAAACTTGCATTGCAGCGTGAGTGGTAGCATATATGGGCCTGAAAGGTTATATCATAAATTATATTTTCCCCAAGAAACATCAGTTTTTTGCTGATACAGTGGACTCAATAATATGTTATGTGCTATAAACAACAAGAGCACAACTATTCTGATACAAATATGTGGTAACTTACAAGAACTATTCTGAGGTGATGAGCACTGAGCTTATCCCTCGAGGGGCTACTGTTGGGGGTCTAGCGCGGAGTTCACTTCGCGTGGTGCACACGCCTCCGCCCCGTGGCCCTCCACCTCACTGAACGGGCGTAAATCATTGCTTCTCCTTTAATCACTAACGCCAACATTGACATCTGTTTTCAATAGATGTGCAGGTAACTCAGCAGAGCAGCGGCCAAGCGACGGTGCGAAGTAGCAGGTGCCTGGGCGAAGCTAGCGGGCAGCCGATGGCAAAGACAACGACCATTTCCCAAGCTGTCCTCCAGGCGAGGAGCAGGTGCCTGGGCGAAGTGTCTCCCCGCAGTGCTCTCTAGCCTGGCGGCAGCTAAGCCGCCATTTGTGCATGGCCAGAAGATTGTCCGTAATGCCCTCGGGAGTTACCGCCTCTCAGTAGTATCGAGGGCACTTGGCTATGGGTAGAAAGGTCATGTAAAGTTGTGGTTCCCCATGACTATAAAAGAAGTCCAAGAGTCACCTGTAAAGACACATATAATCTTGAGTTAGCTTCGCTTATTCAAGAGTTGTTACCTCGCCATCCTGATTATATACTTCAGATACTTGTTCATTGTGTTCGGTGTGCTAAGTGAGCTTGTACCTCGCCGCTTAGCATACCAATACATACAATTTGTTTTCTCATCGATTTCAGGCATAATGGAATGAGTGACATAAAGGTCCCATAATAAGAAAGCATCACAAATATGATAGTAGAAAACACCACTAAATTAGTAGAGCTCTTTCTAAAAGGAAGTAAAATAACAACACTTATTTTGCAGTTAATGAAAAATAAGTTATGCACCATGTCAAGGAAATATAAAACAGCATTTTGCTAATATATAATGCTTGGGTTGTATCCCACGAATGGATAGTTTGTTATGTATCTCACTGAAGTTAGTTAGTAGTTTCCACATAAATTTTCCTAACTTTTATCAAGTCTAGTGTAGGCAATCTAAACTGTAGTTTGTAGCCTCGCTGATTTGCCACAACATAGGTTTACAATGGCAACCATCCAAACAGATATTTTAACTACAAAGTTACTAATGCTGCAACTTCGGTGTGTGCCTAAACTTTGGTGTGCGTCTAATATGGCACCCAACCAAACACTTCCCAACTTTTATCCCTAGGTGCTCTGTCATTTTCATTGACAAAAGTTTCTAGAGGATAGTCACATTTTCAGCATAAGTCGATTTTTTAATCAAGATGCTGTGGCATTGCAGGAAACACAGGTTAGAAAGTCAATTTGGAGCACAAGTGTAAGGAAGAAAGTTGTCACCACATCGATCGAAGTCCAAAGCCATGTCGCCCACACAAAGATACACTAGTAGAATAGAAGCCTGTAATATCGGGCAAGAACAGCCTTTGCCCGATATTACGTAGACGTTATTAAAAATCACGAGATTATAGTAGCGTTCGAAGCGCCCGTTATTGCTGTCATATAGAAAAAAATAAAAAAAATCGCAGCGCCCGTTCGGGTTAGCCCAACCCGCCGGCCCGCCCTGCTCTCGACCCGTTGGCCACCCGCATCCGGCCGCCTCCTCGCCGGATCCGGCATCGGCTCGGAGCGGCCCAGCGCCGCGCTGCCGGCTCGGGGCAGGCGAGGGGCTCGCCGGATCCGAGTGCCGAGGAGCGGCGGGGCGACGTGGTCACGTGAAGAAGGGCGAGGAGGAGCGGCGCGGGGAGGCGCGGCGCGGGGAACGGCGCCGCGCTGCCGGCTCGGGGCAGGCGAGGGGCTCGCCGGATCCAGTGCCACGGAGCGGCAGGGCGATGTGTTCACGTGGAGAAGGACGAGGAGGAGCGGCTTGGGGAAGGGCGGCGGGGAGGCGCAACGCCGGGAAGGGCGGCAGGCAAGCCGCAGCACGGGGAATGCCGTAGATCCGGTCGCTCACTCGTGGTCGTCCTCGCCGTGGGGAAGGGCAGCAAGGAAGGGCTGCCGTGAAGGGGGCGGGGGCTGACGAGGCCCACCGGGGATGGGCGTTGGGAAGAGGGCGGCAGGCAAGGCCCGCCGTGGTGGGGGTGGCCGGCGATAGACGACGGGGATAGATGGTTTGGTGAGAGAGAGAGAGAGAGAGAGAGAGAGAGAGAGAGAGAGAGGAAGGCGGCTGTGAGACTTGGGGATTTTCCCAACCCTTGGTGTGTGTCCGTATATATATAAACGGGCTGATGGGCTTTTAGTTGGGCTGGAGAGGTACAATAATATCGGGCCTAGGATGATGTCGATTGGGCCCGATATTACTGTAATATTTTTAATATCGGACCCAAGATGATGTCATTGTGCCCGTTATTACTGGCGTTTCTTCAATATGGGACAACGATGACGTCAATGTGCCTGCTATTAGTAGCCATTTTTAATATCGGCCGTCGCTGATGTCATCACCGCCCGCTATTATAGTGGAGCCTGTAATAGTGTTGCCCACGATGACGTCAGCGACTACACACTATAATAGCGAAAATTTTTATGCCCCGCTATTACTGGAAAAGACGAGATGCTATTGCAGGCTTATTTTGTAGTAGTGATACGGGCCAATGTTTGGATCTCTCGGAAAGAACCTTTTATAAGGAAAAAGGAAGGGAAAGCAAGCTAAAC